>JAODAL010002460.1:0-195667 GCA_025379985.1 Phyllomedusa bahiana
GAAATTATCCGGGACCCCGTCCTCTATCTTACCAGCCCTGTTTTCCATCTTTAAAGGGGACGTGAGTTTTTTTATTGCAAAATTTTTTTTTTTTTTCCTTAGATGTTCCTATTGTGTTATCAACTGCAATTTTCCCTATAAAACCCCAGTATCTGGGGGGGGAAACGCTTGGAAAAAATTGAATTTTATGGGTTATTATCATTTTCCCTATGCGCATATCAATTCATATATTATTGAACATAAAAACGAATTCCCCTTTTAAAATGGTTTTTATACAGCACTTTTTTTGTTTGTGCACTCCATCTTGGTATATGGTTTTTCTTTTTTTCATTTAAGAGCTAGGGAGGGGGGTTAGTTTGGGTTCCAGTGTGGGGCCCCCTTTAAAATTTGGGGGATTTCCCCATTTTTGAGGAGACAGGTCCTTTGATAGGGTTATTTGAGGTGTCTTTTCGTTTTCTTTTAATCTTTTTTTTTTAAAAAAGTTATTTTTTTTATTTTATTTGGGTGTTTTATGTATTTTTTGGTTTAAATTGTATTGGAAAACCAGAACTTCATTTCAATATAAAGGGGTTCCTACACCTAAACGTGCTTTAAGTAGATAAATGGGGGTTCAAGCAACTTTGTCATATTCTTAAACCATTCCTAAAAATGTTTGCAGTGTAGTAGGACATGGGGTCCTGCTGAGAGAAGCCACCTACACTAGAAAATACCATTGCAGTGAAGAGGTCTTCTTGGTCTGCAACAATGTTTAGGTAGGTGGTACATGTCAAAGTAGCATCCACAGAAATGCCAAGAGACAAGATTTCCCACCAGGACACTGCCAAGAGCCTCTGTCTGCTTGTCTTTTTCCCATAGTGCACATATTTGTCATTTCTTTCTCATGCAAGCAACACACATGTTTCTGGTCACCCAAGAAAATGTGGGTAATCAAACCAAATTTGCAGGATCAAATCAGACAGGCTAGCCTTCCTTCGTCATCTGCCTATCTGAGCTTTGGTCACCATGACAGGTTATCTATCTTTGAACCATTTTTTATATATTCGAAATATTACATACTGGAAACACACTAAAAAGACCTGTCATTTTGTAGATGCTCTTACTCAGCCGTCTACCCATGACATTTGAAGTCACTGAAATCCTCACATTGGTCCACTTTTCCTGCTTCCAATACCTCAGCTTCAAGAATTGACTGTTTACTTACTGACAAATATATCCCACCCCTCAGGATGTGCCATTATCACTAGATAATTTCATTTACTTCACGTCAGTGGTTTTATGTTATGGCTGATCAGTGTGCATCACCTGTATACGAATATTGTAGGAAGTTTACAAATTACAAATTTTTCTTAAAGGGGTTGTCTCACCATGCTGTTTCACAGAGCCACAGCCCACTTCAGATTCACACTTTCTGGTTAGGCTGTGGGTGGTTTATAGTGGTAATTTGGCATATCATGTCACAATACGTTCGGCCAGGCAGCCTTCCGTTCGCATGGTGTAACACCCGTCAGGGGTTAAGCCGTCTGGTCTGGACCCACACTCTGGGAGAGGTGCTGCTAGAGAGCTCAGGAGTGACAGTTCAGCAGCCTCTCCCAACAAGGGGTGTGTCACTCTGGCCAATCAGAAGGCCAAGACGCCGCACCAATCAGTTACTGGGGCGGTGTCCGGGAAGACCTTTAAAACTGGCTCAGTTCTGTCAGTCCAACTATCGCCCCATCTCACTGCTCCCTTTTGCTTCCAAACTCCTCGAGCAGCACATCTATCTTCAATTGTCCTCCCACCTCTCCTCCAACTCTCTTCTTGACCCACTACGATCTGGTTTCCAACCCCACCACTCTACCGAAACTGCCCTAACCAAGGTCACTAATAATCTAGCAACTGCCAAAGCCTCACACCATTACTCTGTGCTTCTCCTTCTAGACCTGTCCTCTGCCTTTGCCACTGTCGACCAGTCCCTCCTGCTCCAAATCCTCTCCTCCCGCGGCATCACAGACTTGGTCCTTTCCTGGATCTCCTCGGACCTCACTGATCGGACATTCAGTATCTCTCATTCTTGCTCTACCTCCTCCCCCTGGCCTCTCTCTGTCGGTGTCCCCCAGGGGTCAGTCCTGGGCCCACTACTCTTCTCTCTCTACACTCTTGGCCTAGGTCAGCTCATAGCTTCACATGGCTTTCAATACCACCTGTATGTTGACAATACCCAACTCTACATCTCTGGCCCAGATGTTACCTCTCTTCTCTCCCAGATCCCAAACTGTCTATCGTCCATATCCTCCTTCTTCTCCTCCCATCTCCTAAAACTAAATGTGGAGAAAACGGAACTCATCATCTTTCCACCGTCCCACTCTACCCCTCCACCTGATCTCTCTATCTCAGTCAACGGCTGTACACTCTCACCTGTTCCGCAAGTCAACTGCCTTGGGGTAATCCTTGACTCCGCTCTGTCTTTCAAACCACAAATCCAAACCCTCACCTCCACCTGCCGTCTCCACCTGAAAAATATCTCTCACATCTGCTCATTCCTCAACCAACAATACAGAAATGCTAGTCCACGCCCTCGTCATCCCCGCCTAGACTACTGCAACATCTTGCTTTGTGGCCTCCCATCCAACACTCTTGCTTCCCTTCAAACCATTCTCAACTCTGCTGCCCACCTTATCCACCTCTCCCCTCGCTACTCCTCTGCCTCTCCCCTCTGCCAATCCCTCCACTGGATTCCCATTGCCCAGTGAATTCATTTCAAGCTACTAACCATGACCTACAAGGCTCTCCATAACCTCTCCCTTCCATATATCTCTGCTCTAATCTCCAGATATCTCCCCTCAAGCAATCTCTGCTCCTCACAGGACCTTCTCCTCTGCTCTCCCCTTATTAGCTCCTCACACACCCGTCTCCAAGACTTCTTCCGTGCTTCCCCCACACTCTGGAACTCACTGCCCCAACACATCAGACTTTCCTCCAGCTTCACCGCTTCAAAAGCAACCTGAAACCCATTTCTTCAGGGTTGCCGAAAACCTACAAACCCTGTTGAGAAAAGTACTACCCCACAAACATGTCCCGCCCCCCCCCTTTTGTCTCGTCCCTCCTCCTTGTAGATTGTAAGCCCTCGCGGGCAGGGTCCTCTCTCCCTCTGTTGTACCAATTGTTAGTCATTCATCATTTATCATTGTACTTGTTTGACATATGTATGTAACCCCCCTTGAATGTACAGCACCATGGAATCAATGGCGCGTTAAAATAACTAATAATAATAATAATAATAATAATAATAATAATAATAATAATAAAAAGGGTTCCCCCTTTATTTTCCCTGTGTTTCTTGAGATTGTTTTCCTAGTATTTGACCTTGGCTTTTTTCTTGACCACGTTTTTGTCCTCCATTTTGTACCGCGGGACCACTAGTGTTTGACCATCGGCTTGCTCTCCATTTCTCTTCTGGTTCCCGTTTTGGCTTTGGCCTTCCCGACCATTTTCTGACCATTTTCTGACTCGGACTGTTTACTTTGCTTTTCCCTGACAGCCCCACACCGTTAGCGTAGGGTTTGTCATCCAGTTGGGCTCTGCCAGTCAGGGCCCACTGCACCTCCTCTGACGTGACAGTTTCACAGGCCGACAGTTACTGCTCTCCATGCACCATGAACCCCATGACTGCATTGGTAGAGCAGACGCAGGGGCGTACCCAGTTGGTCCAGGATCTGGCACTGAGAATTCAGCAGCAGGAGACCTCCCAGGGTGCCCCCCAGGCTCAGAGCCTTCCGGCATCTCTTCCCCCTGTGGCGGAGCCCCCCATCCAGCTAACCAATAGGTTCTCAGGTGACAGGAGAGCCTATCTCACATTTAAAGAAGGATGCCGGCTGTATTTTCGACTCCGCCCATGTACCTCAGGTATTGAGGAGCAGAGGATGGGAATTATCATGTCCCTTCTCCAAGGATCTCCCAGGAGTGGGCGTTCTCACTATCCCCTGACTCGCCCGAGTTGTCATCTGTGGACCGATTCTTTGACTCCTTGGGACTACTATTTGATGACCCAAAAGAGCTTGGGCCGAACTCCTCACCTTTTTTAAAGACAGGGAAAGCACTGGGAGGAATATTTTCGGATTCTCGTTTGTTTTGTTCCTCTGGGGAATGACCCAGCCCTCGTCCAGTTTAGTTGGGTTTCCCCAACCTTTTAAAGGAAAAATTTGGTTCTTACCGCCCCCCGTTGGAAGGGCTAGGTCTCGTGTAGGGAAAAAGTTTAGGGGAAGACTTTGGAAACACAACCCCTTCCCCCTTTCTTCGCTCCCATTCTGCCCCCTCCCAGTTGCCGCTGAATCCCCTTGGGACCCATCGGGTAGGACCTCTTCTCCCGGCCAAGTTTTGGACCGCAGGACACTGCCCATTCCAGGGACTCTCCCTTTTCTGTGGGGGAGAAGGCCATCTCATCCACGATTCCCAAAAAGGAAGGGCCCTGTTGGAAAATCCACCCTAAGTGACTCCAAGAAATCACCTAGGTGAACAGGTATTTTCCTATTTATTAAAAAAATTGTTGCTTTAGAAGTATTTCGTATCTTTCCGGGTTGGCCCCGGGGGAACCCTTTTTTTGGTTTCAGGGTCCCTTCCAATTTTTGGGGACAAGTCATTTGTTAAGCTCTGGGCCTTTCCCCCTGGAAGTTATGGGATTCTCTGCAGGATGTTGCGATAGATTCTCCCCCACATTCAAGGCAAGATCCAGCATTGCCCCCTGAACTTGGATGAGGTTTGTTAAAAATTAAAAATGGAAGGTTTTTTGTTTATCAGGGGGGCTTCCCTCTGATTTTGTTTTGGGATTGCCCTGCTTCAGAAACACGACCCGGGTATTGACGGGTAATTATTACTGGGGAAGAAATTTGTTTAATAAATTCTCCCAGTCATTCTTGCTAATACAAAAATTAAGGCAGATTCCCCCTTTAATTCAACTTAGCTGGGTTTTTTTTTTCCAAGACCAGTCTGAGCGAATACCCCCCGCATAACCTATGATTGTGCTATTGAATTTTTTGCCGGAGTGATTTTTCCTAAAGGCGGTTTGCAATCTGTAGGCCAAAGGGGCTTGTAATGAAGCGTATTTTGCAAGAGTCACAAAGGGTTATATCAAACCTTCGTGTCCCCTTTGGGGCGGTTCTTTTTTCGTTAAGAAAAAAAGGGTAGCCTCCGCCCATCATTGACTACCGGGAATCAACAAGGTAAGGGGGGAAAACCAATACAATTTACCTTTATTCCTGATCTGTTTAATCAATCCAGGGAGCATTTGGTTTTCCCCACATTGGACCTGAGAGGGGTTTAAACCTTATTCGGACAAACAGGGGACGAAGGAAGACAGCTTTTAATACCCCGGGTATTCATTTTAAATACCCGGGTTTAAAACCCTTTTTGGGTTAAAATCTCCTGCTGTCTTCCGAACCTGGGAAATATGTTTTTCTTGAACTCATTTTCTTGTATGTTGATTATCTAAAATTACTTTTTAATATACTCCAGGACTGGTTTTCTCAATTAAACATGTGCACAAGTTTTGCAGTTTTTTTAAGGGTCAATAGTTTATTTACAAGTTTGAGAAATGTTTTTTTCGGGGCAGGGGGTACCTTTTCCTGGGATATTATTTTGATGCCTAACTCATTTAGTAGGGATCCCGGAAGGTTCGGCAATTCTAAATTTGGGGTTCGTCCTTCCCCCTGAAAGCCTTACAGCGGTTCCTGGCTACCAAATTTATTATCGAAAATGTATTAAAAAATTTTTCTTTTTCTCGTTCGGCCCATTAACGATATAAAAAAAAGGGGGGTAAATACAAAAACTGGCAACCCAAAGGGCCTTAAAGCGTTCGAAAGGCTTAACATTGTTTTGTCGCAGCTCCAACGACCATCCCAAAACCCCTTCCGGGGATAGATGTTCTGATTTGGATGGGGGAGTCCCGCTCAGGGGTCAGCCACCCTACTAATCTCCCCCCATGTGCCTTTTTTTTTTCGAAAATTCCCTCCCCGGGGAGAGAAATTAGATGTTGGGGACCGAGAATTGTTAGCTTTTAAGAGGGCCTTTGAGGAATGGCCCCACTTCCCAGGGCCCAGCCCCAATCAGGGTCCAACTGACCATAAGAAACTGCCCTTTTTTAAAAAAGCTAAAAGATTTTAACTCTCATCAGGGACGTTGGGGATTGTTCTTCACTCCTTTAACTTTGTGGGTTTCCTATAGATCAGGATCAAAAATGTTAAAACTGACCGGTTTGAAAGCTTCTGTGCCAGTCACTCCCCCCCAGGATGATCCTATCCTTTTTCCCCCAAAAAGACGGTTGTCTTAGCTATTTCATTCAAATAGCCAAGAGATCAAGACCCACAAGGATTGAACCTGTTGATTTTTCCCCTTCTAAAGCTTTGTCCGCACCCAGTTTTTTAAATTAAAAAAATTCTGTTCTGATTTTCGGAACCAGTGTTGGCATAAGAATTATTTCCCAAAAATTTTGGGGGGTCTTTTTCTCTAATGTGGGGGCCTATGTGACAGCCGCGAACCCGTGCCGGGCAAAGGTTTCCCAGAACTACTCTTCGGGAACTTTGCCTTGCCCCCCCGGGCTGGCCATGGACCCCAACCCATAATTTTATGACTGATCTTCAACCCTGAGGGGAAACTGTCTTTGGGGGGTAGTAAAACTTTCACCCGATTGCCTTTGATTCCCGGAACATTTACCTTTTTCAAAAAGCTTTCTTACTTTTTAAAAAATATCATTAAAACTGCATGGTTACCCAAATACGTGTCTGACAAGGAGTTCAGTTTTTTTCCTTTTTTTGGAGAGCCCTGTAAGGCCCGGGGATCACCCTTCCTTCTCCCCTCCTTCCACCCAACAAAAGGGCAAACGGGAGGGTGAAAAACAAACTTTACCAAAAATCCGGGCTTGCCTCCGATCAGCAGGGACTTGGTTTAAAAACTTACCCTTTGGCACAAAAAAATCAGGATGTAACTCGTCGGTTTTCGCCGTTTTTTTTTGCAAAATATGGCTTCACCCTAGACATAAACCCTGGTCCGGGGGCTACTTTTATCACAGGGGTGGGTGTTTTCATTAACGATCTGTGCTCAGTCTGGCCCAATTTAAAAACTTGGTTAATAACCAACATCCCGAAGGGGATAAGTGATGGGTCTTTTTCTAGAGTTTTAATTTGGGGGTAAATGGTTATTACCCCCAAATCTTCTTTAAAGGTTCCCCCCGTTAAGCTGGGGACCGCCTTTGTGGGGCCCTATGCATTCTTGAGCAATTAATCCAGTGACGTACCATCTCAATTACTCTCTGGGTTCAGGGTACATAATTTTTTCCACTTTTTTCTCATTAAATAGTGCCATCCATTATTCCACCTTCAAAAACCCCTTTCCCCATTAGAGTTAAGGGGGGGTTAGATATGAGGGGGCTCAAATTTTTGATTTTCACAAGTGCAAAGCTCATTACAGATTATCCACGAAGGGATACATCCTGAGGAAGTCGTGGGGTTTCCCGCAAGGGCCATACCCCAAAACCCATCAGGAATTCCACAAACTCACCCCAAAAAGACCCAAACCAGTGAGGGGCCCCCGGGCCCCTTCGGGAGGGGTACTGTCAGAATAACGTTCCCGGCCACAGCTTTCCGTTCACATGGTGCAAGGGTTTTTAAAACCTCTGGTCTGGGGACCCCCACCCGGGAGCTCAGGAGGACAGCTCTGCAGCTCTCCCAACAAGGGGGGGGGTCGCGCAGGCCAATCAAAGGGGCCCGACGCACACCAATTTCCTGCTGGGGCATGCCGGAAGACCTTTTAAACTGGCTCAGTTCTGTCACATTCCTGGAAAGGGGTTCCCCTTGGGGTTTTTTCCCGGTTTCTTGAGATTGTTTTTCCTGTATTTTTGACCTTCTTTTTTCTTACCACTTTTTGTCCTCCTTTTGTACCCGCGTGACCCAGTGTTTGACCCCCGGCTGCTCTCCTTTCTCTTCTGTTCCCCCTTTTGGGTTTGGCCTTCCCCACTGTTTTTTTGATCGACTGTTGACCGTTTTCCCTAAGCCCCGCACCCCGGGATGCTAGGTTTTCGTCCCTTGGGGGCTGCCACCTAGGGCAGCACCCAAGTAGGCAGGGACAAAGGGCTGGGGGGCAGTCAGGCCTACTCACTTCCCCTACTGACATATCGCCTGCTATTTTTTAATGGGTATATTCTACCCTAGAACCGAAATCCCGGGCCAAAAAAAGCGGCCCTGTTGTGGCTCAGCAACGACAAAATTCTGTTGGATTTTGGACGCCATTTTTGCATATGCGTTGCCTTACCTTTTCTGAGCCAGTTACAGTGATATGAGTGCAGGAGGTTTGTAAACTGTACTGCAAAAGGCTTCAAGGCTCTAAAGGGTTAAAGTTTATCTGTAACATAGATAAACAAGCTCCTGAGTTAGAGATAATACTCAGCATGTCACCATAGTCGAACAGTACTGCTGGAGCAATGAGAGCAGATAGTGGTGGTTGGTAACCTAGGGAAGCTTTGTAAACAAGTAGTAGATAAAGTCTCCTCTATCTCCTAAACAAACCAAAATCAAAGCAGCAATGTACTTAGTATTATTCTTTATTTACCTTTCCCTACATATTTAAAGCTAATCATTGTAGTGAGAAAATCCCTTTAATAAATGATATACCTTACTTTACATATGAGGGTTGAACAGTGATAGTGTCATCAATGTAATACTTTCTACCACTTGCTCATACAAGTGATTCCTCACTGGCCCCTTAGACAGAGGCAACAGTGCCAGTACAGTAAACAGGTGGCATCTTGGATTCCAAGCTCCTCCACACACTTCCACACTACTCTGTTCAGCAACTCACAGACCATGGCACAGCTCTGATATCATACCTTTATGCTGGTAGAAAACCATTATGCTGACTTGGTCCTCGGTGAAAAATGAATGAATTGAATAAACACCCCAGATACCTGAAGAAAATTACATATAATATATATATATATATATATATAATATATATATAATATATAAAATATATATATAAATATATATATATATATATATATATATATATATATATATATAGAGATCTATGGTTAGATATAAGAATCTCTATGCCATTTAAAAAAGAACAAGAATCTACTTCATCCAGAGCATCTCCCCATCACCCCTCAGGTGTTTTGAGGAATGGCTCCTGAAACAGAGGTACTTGAGCGACAAGATATCCCAATGATACTCCTAATGTGTAGTACACTAGTCGCTCGTGCTGGGAAGAAAATTCTATAGGAATAGGGAAATAACTAGTTACTTACAGTTGGTTGTCCAATAATCCCTCAGGGCAGAAGTAGGTGCTTGTTCAAATTGGCATATTTAGTTCTTCAATAGATCCTTGGGGATCTACGTCTTTTCCATCTTAATTTATTGCAGCAGAAATGTGGATACGAGAGATAGATAAATGAAAACATTCCCTGAAAAGTCCCTAAAAAGACCCTCAATAACCATCTAGTTTATACCCTGAAAAGAGTGGCCCGGTTCCATATGACTAAGCTCTGGCATTCTCTATTACACTTCTACACAGGTAACAGGCATTTTCTCTTCATTCAAAAATGATTTATCTATCCATATGAGTTTGACACCTCTGATATAAACCATTCATTTTCCATTCAAAATCGTGACAACACTTTGTGAGACTAAAATGTTACATTTTTTTTTACTGGGTTCTTATTTGTAGTACGTAGTAATCACTTACCTTTCTTTCTCCTAAGCTTAGGAGAAGATTAGTTCTTTAACTATTTATGTGAGATCTGATACACTACTAATTCATAAATGGATTTACTTTTTTAATCTATTAGCTCTAAATCTATTTTATAAAATAAATTAAAAATAATCTGTGTTCATATTAAAAAGTGTTATCAATTATTAAATGGTTCCTACATTCTTAATTTCCAATTAATTATGGAAACTTTGTAAGAAATTTGAAGGTGATATGGCGATTTATCGAATTTGTAGGGCATTTCATTAACTTTCATTTTTTTTTAATGGTAAAACTTGCAATCTATTATGAGAACGCTGTGTAATACATTGATCCTAATATGTATGGGTAGTAGAAAAAAGCATGCCTTAAATAAAACATTGATATACTCAACACATTTTTGTTATAAATGCCTTTGGGAAAATAGTTGAAAAAGATACAATTCATTATTTTGTCAAGTAGCACTTAGTCATGTTAAGACTGTGCTTGTAGGCGCATTTTTATGGACTTCTCTTACATGTTTTTGTCCTACATATACTTATATATTTATATATATATGTACACATAAAACACTGCAGGAAAACCATTTGCTCTCACAACTCCCTACAGAACAGGGCTATTGATTCAGTGGGTGTTCTTGGCAAATCTTTATATTTTTATTTATTTTGTCAGAACCTTTTGAATTTTCCCCTTCTTATTTGATTAAATGAGTTGCGCTGTCCTGCCTGTGTTCGGCACGGTTCCAGTGAGAGCTGCAGCTTCAACTGATCAATATTGCAAATTAAGGACAGACCTTGCAAATTAAAGACATAAAATACTTAGGAAATTTAACTACTTGCTGAAATCAGATCCCACAAGTGTAAATTTTTGAGAAAAGATAAGCAGAATATATAATCCCAAGACAGGGTATTAGATCTTTAACTGTCTTAAATCTATGATGATGTTAAAAGCTCATCATAGGATTTGGAGAACATCAGCATGAAAAAAAACTTCGAGGGGTAAGGTGACACTTGAGCGACTGGGAATGTACATGGGAACATGGCAATCTAGAAGTTTGACAGCTTACGGTCCTGTTATAGAAAAAAACAAACCATTTGTAGATAAAAACCTATGTGTTCTGCAATTTAGTACAGATCAGAAACATAGAGGACAGTGAAGGCTTTATACCATTATGTATTTACTCCATTAAAATACCTCATATATTTGCAAAATCCAATTTACTTACTAGTGTCAAAATCATATTTATTCCATATTTAAACACAAACAGGAATGTTCACTCTTTTACTTTCTACTATTGCAATATATGCTAGGATCAACTATTTCTTTAACTATCGACTTAGGAACTTCAGAAAGTCTTCAAACTACCAATGATTTAGAAAATTGTAGCCAAGGATGGTTATATCTATCAGTCCTTGCAGCCATTTGGGAAGAAACTCTGCCTCACAAGCAAGAAGCCTCTTTCATCTGGATGTTCCACCAAAGACCATGATTTTTATTGTGGCATGAGATATGAAGACTAGCTAAATAGCAGAGTTTTATTATTTATCATTCATGATTCTCCTTTGAACTCAATGGTCAATTATACAGTAGCTGCAGAACAAGCACATTGTGGTGATAATTGAGCAGTGCATATAGACCTTTAATATATTTTGTACAAGTATAAAATAATAATAATAATAATAATAATAATAATAATAATAATATAGCAGGGAGTCACAATATAATAAGAATGTTTCTACAACTTTAAACAGAACATTGAGCATCAACTTTCCATGCATGTCTAGTAAAACATATATATTATTTTAGACTTTATTTTGCTTCCAACTTCCAGCTATCCTTATTAGAAGCGCTTTCTAAGAAGTTGGAAGCAAAATATCAGACAATACTAAGACAGATTTAATACTGCCTGGAGATCTGTAACTAAGCTCTTCCTAAGAAGCAACACTAATATCTATAGGCGCCATGTTGTTTATGTGCAGAAAAATGTTTTTGTGGTCAGTGTTGTATTCAAAAAAGCGCTGTGTCAGATAATCTAGATAGCGAAAACAAGAAAACCCTTTAAGCTAGATATTCACTGCATTATCTTTTATACCAGAAAGCATGAAATTCAAGCCCACCAAGCCATCCCAGTCTTCTTGTTTGAATTTTTCTATAAATGCCTTATTTTCAAATGTGCAATTAACCAAAAATTTAATATTCATCATAAACTTTCTAAAAAACTGGATTCTATCATTTAAAAACATTGTGTTTTAGAGGCTTGTCTGAATTAAAATTAAAATATAAAAATATTTCATAGATGCTTAAAAAAGTAAAAAATCATGCACACTTTTGCATTTACCATTGTCCCAATGCTGATCCTGCCAGTGGTGTCCCCAGTCTCTGTTTACTTCCTTTTCTGTAGCCGGTGCATGACCACTGCAACCAATAAGTGGTTGCATGTGCCATTCCCTTGCCATTGATATTTTATATATCGCCACTCAGAAAGTTATAGAGATACTATCTATGACCTATGTAGAAGCTCCTCAACTTCACCGTTTATACACATGATATATCATAGGTCATAATCCTTATTGAGCAATCTTCATTAAACTTCATTCATTTCATACAGAAATCCGCTGTTAAATAACATTCTTCATAAAACTGCACAAATATAGGAAAGGTAGTATACTCAAGTGGTTATGGCATCAAGTCCTCTCTTTGTTTCAATAGCGCAGTCCCAGAGGGATAGTGAAGTATAGCCAGATGCCAGCCAAGGAGTCTCCACCCCTTTCTCATGCATGCGTCCTAAGTCATGTTTCTACTTTATAAACCTAATCATCAATGGACACAATTAAACCCATAACATACAAATAGAATTTAATTATTATAAAAATTTCTATTATAAATAATATTTAAGCCCTTTAAGCCATTAAGCCCTTGTGGGAATAGCGCTTCTAACTCAATTATCCAGTACGCTTCCTGCTGGAACAAGAGACTTTGGTATGTTCCGAATAATAGCCCTTAACAGCCTCTAATACACACCAGCGAAGTTCAGATATGTGATTTGGTGTCCCCAGTCTCAGTTTACTTCCTTTTCCGTAGCCGGTGCATGACGACTGCAACCAATAAGTGGTTGTATTTGCCATTGCCTTGCCATTGACCTGTGCCATTCACTTCCTTAGCGTGATATCAAGGGATTGGCATATGAAGCGACTGGTTGGTGGTAAAAAGAGACTGGGAAGGCCGCTGGCAGTTTATGGCAGATTTTACAGCTGGCAATATGTAAAATAAGGTACTATTTCATATCAGTAGTACATTGAGGAACACTACACTCAGTCTCTAAAGACCGTGGGCCACATGTATGAAAACTGTCTTGGTCTAAGACTTTCTATGTTGCCCATAGCAACCAATCAGAGCGCCCCTTACAATTCATCTAGTGCTCTGAAATATTAAACGGGTACTCTGGTTTCTATGGGCAACAAAGAGAGTCTTAGACCAAGACAGTTTTCATACATGCCCCCTATGTGTCGACAATAAACTGCATTCAAGTACACTGTAAAGGTCCATAACAGGTTAAATTTTCTTGGCTGTGAAATATAGAGCATATTACTTACAGTATAACCAAGTGACCTTGTAATTTTATCCATAAACACCAAGACTATTTGGTGTACTTAGAACCTTTGTAACCCAGAGAAAAAAAAACTTAGATTTCCAAAAGTATTCTCTCCTCAGCTTACATTTTTGTATGACTGTGAATATAACCTACATTTTTTCTTATTATTGTTCAGCCGGAGCTATGCAGTAGAATTTTGCTGTTGCTTCTTTTATAAATTCAAGTAAAAAAGCCAGGCTCCTTTGTGAAATCAGCATAGCAGGTAGTTCAAAGTTCCATCACCACTTCACTGGCCCAGTGTCAACTATTAACAAATTTCCAGAACACCAAAATTAATTTCAAAATAATGTTGTCACGGATGCCCCTGCAACCTCCGTGCCCCGACACCCAGCGGCGCCCCGTCCCGCACTTCGGGTCCTGGGTCCGCTCTCGCCACGGTCCCTGCCACCAGTCACTTACCCGGCCACGCTCCCGCTCTGTCCGTCTCGGGTCCGCGGCGTGCGCGGCGCCGCCACTGTGAAATTTAAAGGGACAGTGCGCCGGTAATTGGTCATTGACGGGCGCTGTTCCTAATTAAGTCCGGCCTCTTCCTGGCAGCCTTGCCGGATCCTTAGTGCTCTTAGCCTATCGAGAAAGCGTTCCTGTAAGCCTTGTCCTGTGTTACCGTGTACCGAACTTCGAGCCTACGTTTGCAGACCACGAATCTTGCCGCCAGCCCTGACCTTCTGCCTGTCCACGTTCACGAGCCTCAGCCACCTGCCCTGACCTCCTGCCTGTCCCCGACTACGAGTCAGCCTGCCGATTCTGTACCTCGCCTACCTTTGGCCGCCACCGCAGACAAGTCCCGCCAGTGGAAGCGACCTGGTAGACTCCCGCCACAGCAAGTCCATCCCGCTTTGCGGTGGGCTCTGGTGAATACCGGGACCTACTTAGATTCCGCTCCCTATCGTGGGCTGCAGTGGTCCAGTGGATCCACTACCAGACCGTGACAGTAGGATCCAGCCATGGATCCCGCCAAGGTGCCGTTACCAAGCCTAGCGGATCTGACGATCGTTGTTGCCCGCCAGTCAGTCCCAGCAACTAGGACAACAGGTGCAGCAGCTGAGCCAGCTGTCCACCATGTTGCAGCAACTCGTCACTGCCCAGCAGCAACCTTCGCCATCTCCTGTGGTTGTTCCTGCCTCAATGGTTCCTGTGGCTCTCGGGGGTCCCAAGCTTCGGCTGCCGCTCCCATCCAAATTCGACGGAGACCCGAAACTCTGCAGGCGGTTCATCAGCCAATGTTCTATACACGTGAAGCTGATGGCCAATCAGTTCCTGTCCGAACGTGCGAAAGTAGCCTTCGTGTTCAGCCTACTCTCCGGGAAGGCCCTGGCATGGGCTATGCCTCTGTGGGACAGGAACGAGCCGGTGACGGCGGACCTACAGTCGTTCCTCAGTGAGTTCCGCAATGTGTTCGAGGAACCAGCCCGTGCATCCTCCCCTGAGACAGCTCTCCTAAACCTACGCCAGGGGGATCTGTCTGTGGGAGACTACGCGGTGCAATTCCGCACCTTAGCCAGAACTGTCATGGAACGAGGCTGCTCTGTGTGCTACCTTCAAGAAAAGGCTCTCATGCCGAGTTAAGGACATCTTGGCCGCAAGAGACATTCCATCTTCCCTCAGTGACTTGATCCAGTTAGCTACCCGCATTGATGTGCGCTTCATTGAGCTGGAAGAGGAGCTTTGGCAAGAGCGTGAGCTAGCCCAACTGGTTTCCTCGCCTGGCACCGGTGTTCCAGAGGCCTCCTGCGCCACAGTTGCCAACACCCACCAAGGAGCCCATGCAGATTGATCAGGCTCGCCTCTCTGAGCAAGAGTTGGCCCAGCGTCGGCAAAGGAACTTGTGCCTCTACTGTGGCAGCCCAGAGCATTTTCGGAGGAGTTGTCCCAAGCGTCCCAAGCATGCGGGAAACTTCCGCACCTAGGTTCTGTGGGAGAGGCATACCTAGGTGCAAACTCCTCCTCTCCACGCCTGCTGATGCCAGTACAGGTCGTGTCTGAAGCTGGAATCTCATTCCAAGTTCCGGCTTTTCTGGATTCGGGCTCGGCTGGGAACTTTATCCATCAGTCCCTGGTGAAACAGTACCGTCTTCCGGTGGTCCGCCTGGAGAAACCGCTCGTTATCTCGTCTGTGAGCGGGGAGATGCTTAGCGACACCATCCAGTTTGTCACCAAGCCACTGTCCCTCCACGTGGGGGCGCTACATAAGGAAGTGATCTCCTTCTACGTGTTGCCTCGCTCCTCCTCGGCGGTCCTCCACGGTCTTCCATGGCTGCGGCTCCACTCTCCTACGCTGGACTGGTCGTCTGGAGAAGTAACTCGCTGGGGTCCCAACTGTCGGGGGCGTTGTTTAGTAGCGCCTCGCCCGGTGATTTCCTGCTCCCGCTCAACCCTTCGTGAGCCGCTGCCCGGTCTTCCGCCCGAGTATCTGGAGTATGCTGATGTGTTCTCTGAGAAACAAGCTGAGAGTCTTCCTCCGCTCCGGCCTTACGACTGCCCGATTTACTTACTGCCTGGTTCCAGTCCTCCTCGGGGCAGAGTCTACCCCTTATCTGTTCCAGAGACACAAGCCATGTCGGAGTACATTCAGGAGAATCTCCAGAAGGGGTTCATTCAGAAGTCCTCGTATCCCGCTGGTGCAGGGTACTTTTTCGTAAAAAAGAAGGACGGTTCCTTATGGCCCTGCATAGACTACCGGGGTCTGAACAAGATCACGGGGAAAAACCGGTACCCTCTGCCGTTGATCACAGAGCTCTTTGACCGTCTGCGGGGCGCAAAGATCTTCTCCAAGCTGGATCTGAGAGGGGCCTACAATTTGGTCCGAATCCGCAAGGGCGATGAATGGAAGACGGCCTTCAACACCAGGGACGGGCACTTTGAGTACCTGGTGATGCCCTTCGGACTGTGTAATGTGCCTGCCGTCTTCCAGGAGCTCGTGAATGACATCTTCCGAGACCTCCTCTACACCTGCGTAGTGGTTTACCTCGATGATATCTTGGTGTACTCTCCTGACCTCGAGACCCACCGCAGCCATGTCCGTCAGGTGTTGAAGCGTCTCCGAGAAAGCAAACTGTATGCCAAGCTAGGGAAGTGCCTCTTCCACCAAACCAGCCTTTCGTTTCTGGGGTATATAGTTTCTGACCAAGGCCTACGGATGGACCCAGCGAAACTGTCAGCCATGTTGCAGTGGCCATGCCCAGTCGGCCTGCGAGCCATACAGCGCTTCCTGGGGTTCTGTAACTACTATCGCCAATTTATTCCCCACTTTTCTACGCTAGTGGCTCTCATAATGGCACTCACAAAGAAACACGCTAACCCACGCAGCTGGCCCTCCGAAGCTGAAGAGGCATTCTCTAAGCTCAAGTCTGCCTTAACCACAGCAACTATCATATCGCGGCCGGACCCCGCAAAACCCTTCACATTGGAGGTGGATGCCTCGTCTGTGGGGGTCGGAGCAGTTCTTACGCAAAAAGGGCCCACGGGCAAGACCGTAACGTGTGGCTTCTTTTCCAAGACGTTCTCCTCGGCTGAGAGGAACTACACGATTGGCGACCGGGAGCTACTGGCCATCAAGCTGGCTTTGGAGGAGTGGCGTTATCTAATTGAAGTGTCTCGACATCGAATCTGCATCTATTTGGACCACAAAAACCTCCAATACCTTCAGACGGCTCAGCGACTTAACCCACGCCAGGCCAGGTGGTCGCTCTTCTTCTCCCGGTTCGACTTCCAGATCCACTTCCGGCCCGCAGAGAAGAATGTAAAAGCCGACGCTCTCTCCCGTGCCTCCGACGTGGTGGGTGAAGAGACTACTCCAGAGCATATAATTCCCCCACAGCGTCTTATCTTGGCTGCTCCAGTTGACTTCCGGAAGGTTCCTCCTGGGAAGACCTACGTACGCCCTGCTCTCCACAGACGCATCTTGAAATGGGGACGTTGCTCCTTGGCGGCCGGTTATCCCGGCGCCCGAAAAACGTTCCTCTTGATATCCCGGTTCTATTGGTGGCCAGAGCTCATTAAGGATGTCAAGGACTTCGTTGTGTCTTGTAACTCCTGTGCCCGTAACAAGACGCCTCATCACAAGCCGGCAGGCCTACTACATCCACTACCAGTCCCGACTCAACCATGGACCAACATTGCTATGGACTTTATAACCGATCTCCCCCCTTCGGCGGGCAACACCATCATTTGGGTGATCACAGATCGGTTCTCCAAGATGGCGCATTTTGTCCTCTGCTGGCCTGCGTCTGCACTGCCTGGCGGAGTATTTCCATCACGTGTTCCGTCTGCATGGGCTCCCTCAACAAATCGTCTGGGATCGAGGGGTCCAGTTTGTTTCCAGGTTCTGGCGAGCCCTGTGTTCCCAACTCCAGGTGAAGCTCGACTTCTCTTCTGCTTACCACCCTCAGACGAATGGCCAGGTGGAGAGGGTGAACCAGGTCTTGGGATGTTACCTACGCCACTTCGTCTCTGCACGCCAAGACGATTGGTCCAACTTGTTGCCATGGGCGGAGTTCTCTTATAACTCCCTAGACTCAGAGTCCGCGGGGGTCTCCCCCTTCTACATCGTATACGGTCTGCATCCCCGCCCACCTCTCCCTCTGGCATCTCCATCCGAGGTTCCGGCGGCGGACGCACTGGTTCAGGACATGAAGACCATCTGGTCCCCAGACCCGCTCCGACAAAAGAAGAAGTCCCCCTCCTGTCTTCTTCCCAGGTGACAAGGTGTGGCGGTCGGCCAGATATGTCCGTCTTAAGATGCCCTCCTACAAACTGGGAGCCCGCTTCCTGGGACCCTTCGAGGTTATCAGTCGCATTAATCCGGTTTCTTACAAACTCCGGCTCCCTCCTACCAGAATTCCTAACTCATTCCATGTCTCATTACTAAATCCCCTGGTCCTTATCCGGTTCTCTCTGAAGTCTGTGACCCTCCTTCTGTGGCCATTGCTCCCTATGTCTTTGACGTCAAGGAGATCTTGGGTATGAGGAGAACTAGAGGGAAACGGTACTTTCTTGTTGACTGAAGGGGTTTGGGCCCGAGGAGAGGGCTTGGGAGCCGGAGGAGAACATCCTGAACTGCAGCAACATCCAGAAATTTCTCCACTCCAGGAGGAGAGGGGGGCCCAAAGGGGGGGGGGGGGTACTGTCACGGATGCACCTGCGACCTCCGTCCCGGAATTCTGGGATAATTAAGAGAAATATCTCATTTAGAAATGCAATGTCACTACAAAGACTATCCCAGCACAGACATGACAATAAAAACATGTAACGGGGGTCTATCAACAGTTTTGATCCCAATCATGCTTATTCTCGTTTACAAGTGACAGGTTACACAAGTTTAAACAATCCTGTGCTGTCAATTATATTGTTAGCATAACTCAAGTTTTATTAAGTCTGCTTGTAAGAAGTCCATTGGGTGTTCATCTCGCAGTAGTGTCCAGGATTCTGGGCTTCAAATTGTACCCAAACCCTCTAGCAGATAGTGCAAGTTCCCCATCATTCTAAGGCTATGTCTACAGAGCACACAAAAATGATCATATTTTCGTTGGTTTTAGGATCCTAAAACCGCAGATCATCTGACTGTTTTGCATGTCCATAGACTTTAATAAAATAAAAATGACCTATAGTCTACACAGGCCATTTTTTCAGCTCTTTTTCTGGCGCTGGCTTATTTAGGAACGTGTTGTATAATACGCTGGCATTTTGAGTTTTGTCGTTGGTTTCCCATACATTAAATAGTATGGGCCGACAGAAAAAAATAAGGACCGACCGCAGTTTTTGCAAATGCAATGACAAAATCCATGGTCGTGCATTGGAAAAAAAAAAAACGGTCAACTTTCTAATGATTTTTGTTCAATGCTGTGGGGTTCTTACCTAACACTGGTAGACCAGTGTTGGAAAATCAAGTTGAAACATTCCTATACTGCCAATTATACTGTTAGCATAACAATGTAAATATTGTTTTAGTGAGTCTGCCAATCAAGAGTCAGGTGTCCATTGAGTGTTAATCCAAGGACTTTAAACTGTAACAGGCCCTTCACCTCTGGCAGATCGTGTATGACAACAGAAATAAAAAGGTTGTCACATAAGAGCAGAAGGGAGGGGTTGAGGAGGGTTTAAAGCAGAGAGACAGGGACATTATTATGGTTGAGGAATATATAGTGGATACCTGACTCCTTATTAGCATGTGGAACATGAGTCATTAAAGGGAATGTGTCATCAGAAAATGACCTATTATTTAACTCATGTTTTTATGATTTTTTTAAGAATTCTTGGTTGTGTTTTTTTTTTTTTTTAATTTTCAATCTGAATATTAAATCCTCCAGTCTTGCAGTTTTTACTTGGACCACTAGACCAAATAAAAGTCTGACACTTCCTGTTCTGTAGAGAAAACTTTTCAGCAGTTTGCTTATAAGCACAGGCAGGATTACACTGAAATGTGATACCAATGTGTATAGATAACACAGGATCCACCATTCACTCTCTCCTCCTCCCTGCCCAGTGATTTCTTCCAAGATTACAGAGCATGCATTGGAAACTCCTCTACAGAAGTCAATGGGTCTGGTCCTGTTCACAGGCTTCTATGTCCATTTAGCTGCTGTAAAGCATCTCTGTTAAAAGCAGCTCAGGCAAAATTGCTGCACCTTTAATCATATAAAGACAACAAAATTAAAAAATCTACAGAAAATAAAAACGACTAAGAAGAAAAGAATATGGATCAGGGTCTTATTGTATTTAGTAAAAACAATGGCGATAGATTACCTTTCAAATTAGATTTTCTGTGTTGTGCTAATAATATGATCAGCAACATGGGGATGTCTTAACTCGTTTTCCAATGTGTAGCTGTCATAATTGTGCCTGAAACACCCCCGCCTTTTTTCTCTGGTCGCCGGCCACGGCCGGTACGGCGTAAACCTTTGTGCGTTTGTGTTTCTAGTGTGAACTGGGTTTTCTGTTGTGGTGCTGATTGATTCCTGGCCAACGCCCATGGCCAGGAATCTTCCAGCACACTTTTAGTTAACCTTGTTTCTTTTTGAGTGACAGCTTTCTTCTCCTTTCTGGTGTTTTGTTCCTTCTACCTATTGCCTCAGTTCTACCTTTCTTCTGTTCCCTATTTAAGGTGTCATTCCCTTTCCTGCCTTGCCTGCTATAGAGCCTGTTTTCCTGCCTATAGTTCGCCTTATTCTCCTACATTTACCTTCTGTGCCTCTGACCTTTTGCCTGGACTCCGGTTACCCCTTTTGCCTCACGTTTCTGTACCTCGCTGCCCGTTCCGTTACCGACTTGGACTGCCTGACCACATGTACTTGTTCTGTGTTTGTTTGTCCCTGTCTGTGTTACACTTTGCTCAGAGCAGGTATTAGTCTTCTGGTTGGGGCCGGCCGATTAAGGAGTCGGGTTCCCCAAAAGGCAGGGACAGGGGCTGGGACCAGTGTCAGGGCCCACTTGTCCGTGTCTTTGTGTGTGTCCTTGACAGTCCCTGACAGTAGCAATGTTAATAGTGTCATGGCAGTGAAAACTACTAACAAACTTCCTTCAATTTTACCTTTGGTGGTGCTGAAAGGGAGCTCAAAACTCTGCTGAAAGATTATGGACGATTATGATCATCGACGATCTTTGAGGGTATCAGCATTATCGTCAGGCAACCCTTGTAATTAAAAGATATAGTTCAAAGTGGACGTCTTTTATTGCACCACATGACCTTATTTTAGGAAAAGAAGACCAAGGATGAAAACAAACATTACCATAAATAACACATTTCATATGAGATGTGTATACAAGAGTGAAATGAAATGTTGTTGTTTCTTCATAATTCCATCCCCTTCCTCTCTTCTAAGTCTCAGGAGTTTTTGCTACAAGGAGATGTATTAATGAATCTAATTAATTAAAAAAGCATTTTAAGATGACACAGAGCTCACTCTGTACACTGAGCTCTATACATTAGACAAACATTATGGAAATTGAAATGCACTGCATTGTGATGGACCTTTTATAAATGTTCCCTCAGATCCAGAGATAGCAGCAATTTGGATACAGTGAGATTTAAAATTCATTGATTTCATCCCGTCCCATTAGAAGTCATCAACCCCTCAATCTTCTCAAGTTCTTCTTTATAGAATGTTAGTTACGACCGAATGCTGTGCTATTCAAGTAAAGCTGAATTAAGGAGCCGCACATATAAATCTTCATTCATTTATGCTGTACAGTGCATTTTCTATGTATATGCGCACATATGATATTGGCTACCAATAGACTGATAGCATTCTTTCTTAGACAGTTTCCAAAATAGCTCTATGCTTGGGCACTTGAGACATATAGTTAGCACAGCTACCTACCACAACTACTAATATGTTTTTATAACCTTATCAAACAACACAATATAAATTACCATCCTTCTTCTAATGGAGGCTTCTATATATGTATGGAAGTAAACTTATTATATACATTTTCTTTCTAGTGTAACAACGCTAGTTGGCACAGGATAAAAGATGATTTTACGAATCAAGTATTAAATATAAGAATAGTGGGACTCACTATTAGATGTTGGAGTTGCAAGACCCCAGGCAGACGATGGCAGCTGCACAGGTGAGGGTGACATAATAAAGACTTTAATGTGGAAGCAAGGCTATGGCAAAGATTATTGACCCAAACTAACTCTACCTAAAAGTTTCCCTAGGTCTAGCCTTACTGCTGACACAAGATCTTCTGACCCCATTCTGTCACTGAGACATTCATCCTAAATAGTAAAAAGGAAAGGTTCAGCTTCCGAAATTTGCAAATATTCATTGAAAAATATAAAAGCCAAACATGGAGCAAAAATGACAAAAGACAGAAAAAAATGGCTTTCGCGTTTCAGGCTGTGAAACAGCCCTTAGACATTATAAATGTCCCTAAGCTACAATTGTCCCTAATGTTAACAAGCTGGCACCAAGCAGGACTCGAGAATAAATAGCCCCGACCACTGATACAGAGCAACTTAAGCAAGACCAAAAAGACAAGGAAAGCCAAAGTCTATAAATAACTAGGTAGGCAAACTAAGCAGATTACTAGCTATAAACACTAGAACTGGACCAAACAGAAAAGAACAAGATACACAGAAGATGGTAGATCACTGGAAGAGGATACTAGCAGATTACCAATCTGTCAGGACATGCAGTATATCTTAGCTGCCTACTTGAAGGAACTTTATGGAAACTAACAGTAACTACTCTACTAATGAGCTCCTGGAGCAAGACCTGGTCCACTGATCTGACCTGAAATAGATCAAATATGATGGAGAGAAAGAAATGGCAGGAAAAATTCAGTCATTTGTAACATCTAATAGTTTCACTGCCTGTATTCTATTGTGCTCTAATGGACTCATATTAGTTTTTTAAGGAAAGGACAGAGTGTCAGTCTGACCCACTAAAACATAAGATGTGGAGTTTTAGACTTTCCTATACCTGTAATCACCATAGCCAAATTGTAGTCACAGATCATAGCTCTACCCTGACGATGCAAAGAAAAAAAGCATCCAATTAATTAAGCTTTTAGTCATAGGTATGATCTTAAAGCTTACAGGTAAACACACACTTTGAAAGGCACTGAAATAAAAGTGCTAAATAGTGTGGATTATTATTTCATTCAAAAGAATTGCATACTGTAGGGATCTATTAAAAAGTTTATGGGAGACAGACTTTTATTGTACCAATAAAACATTCCTTATTAATTACTTTCTTTAGTTTTCTTTAGTTTATTTATAAAAAAAACACCCTCTCAATCACATAAAACGTAACTTTTATTTCAGTCAATAAATGTCTGCCAAGCCCAATTTTCTGTATTCTCCTTGTTATAGTGTTGTTAAAAACATTTCCGCCACTGTAGGTATTTTATTCTTATTAGGGTATGTTCACACTGCATAATTGCGGGGCGTATTTTGGCGCATAATTGCATTACAATATGCGCGAAATGCGTCCAGAAATTACAGTAATTCATAGCTCTCATAGAGAGCTATGAATTACCTCCGTCTTCCCCGATGCATATTGAAGGCTGGGTGAAAGAATTGACATGTCATGCCAGGGATGATTGAAGTCAATGGGGTCACCCCCGTCCCCGTGCTTTTGAAGTGAACACTGGCCAGCACGTACTTCTAAAACACCCGGCGTATTGGCGCAATACACCGTGTGAACATACGCTTATTGTTACCAACAAATTAGGATTTCTACAACCTGCTACGGTATAAACAATATATTCGATATACAGAGAAAACACCTCTATTGTGGTTTATGTACATTATGTGACACAAGTTCTGAATTGTGATCAATAGCTTTTAAGAGACTTTAAATGATATTGTAATATTCTATTGACATTGCTGTATATGCTGCAATTGATACTTAACTATTTCAATTAGTATGTACTGGTGCTAGCATCACTGGCCTTTACATTACAGGGTCCTAGCTAATTAATAATGAAGCATTGTGTCTCCCTGGCATATTTAGCCAACACGTTTGTATCTTCAGAGAAAATGCTGTGGCAGAACTGCTCGTCCATGTCCTTCTCATCTACCATCTAGACTACTGCAACATTCTTTTCTGTGCCCTCCTGTCTAACACTCTTGCTCCCCTCCAAACCATCCTACTGCCTGTCTTATCCAGCTCTGTCTTCGCTACTCCTCTGCTTTTCCTCTCTACGATGACGTCATATAATGACGCCACCTACGTCTGGCTTCACTCGGACAAGCCAGCCTACAGCTTGTCATGGGAACATGGATACAGGTTAGTTTATTTTTTTAATTTTTATCTAATGGGCCCTACATACCTACCTAGCAGGTTCCAACCTACCACCTACCTAGCTGTGATCTACATACCTACCTAACTGAGGCCCACCTACCAACTACATAACTGTGGCCTAAATACCTACCTATCTTGGGCTTATCTACTTACTTAACTGGGACTTGCCGACCCGACGCCTATCTACCTACCTAACTTGGGCCTACCTACCACCTACTTAACTAACTGTGGCCTATATACTTGGGGGCCTATCTACTTACCTAATTGGGGCCTACCTACCAGCGGCCTGCATACTTACCCCCTACCTATCTACGCGGGACCTATATACCTACCTAACTTGGGCCTCTTACCACCTACCCAACTGGGACCTACCTACCTGGGACCTAGCCACATAACTGGGGCCTGCCTACCTGGGGGTTACCTACCTATCTGCGACTTATCTACCATTTACCTGGGGCCAATCTAACTACTTAACTCGGACCTACCTACCACCTACCTACCTAACTGAGGCCTACTTACTTGACACCTACCTACTTACCTGGGGCCTATCTACATACCTAACTGGGGTCTACCTATCTGGGGCCTATCTAACTTCTTGGTGCCTACCAACCTACCTACCTAAGGCCTACCTATGTAGCTGGGCCCTACCAAATGACCTTGGGCCTGCCAACCTAACTAACTACTTGGGGCCTACCCACCTACCTAGTAATATGATTCTGAGGGGTACAGGCCATACCCATAGCACAATATCCAGCTCATCTGTTCCTCCCCAGCCCTTGGGGAGACTTTGCCTCTAAACTAAGCCCTGTACCCACTCTCCCACCAAAGGGAAGTTTTTACAGAGATGGGAGACAGTGAGGGAGGTGCTGGAAAAGTGAGAATTTCTAAGATATTTGTGTGAAAATTCTGCAGGGACAAGTGGTCGCCTGGAGAAGTCATCATGGCGGTCTAGATTCGATACCAAAGAAAAGGGAGAGTGAATGACTCGTCAGAGAATGCGTCTCCTGTGAGTCACTGGATGTAACTGAACTGTAATCACTTCTATGTCTGCAGAGCCAGTGTATAGTGGTATCTACCACTATATGGTCATTATATGGTGGTAATATACAGTCTGAAGAGCCAGTGTACACTGGTATCTATCAAAATATGTCACTGTATGGTGGTAATGTACAGTCTGCAGAGCCTGCGTACACTGGTATCTACCACTATATGATAACTGTATGGAGGTAATATACAGTCTTTAGAGCCTGTGAGCAACCGGTATACACTACTGTAAGGTCAAAATATGGAGGTAATTTACAGTTTGCAAAGTCTATGTACACTGGTATCTATCACTATTTGGTTACTGGATGGTAGTAGTATACAGTCTACAGTGCAACCGGTATATACTACTATATGGTCAAAATATGGTGGTATTGTAGGCAAGGACAGGTAGAACTCTTACAGTCCAAGCGATTTGACATGGTCTTGATGGGATATTGACTGTCAGTGTATTGTAGACAAGGAGAGACAGACCTCTTACATTCCAACCATTTTGGACATGGTCTTGAAGAGATTCAGACAGTCAGAGGTCTGCCTCACCTTCTCTACAATGCACTTTTTGAAATGATTATGCTACGAACCTGATTTATTGCCTGATTAAGTATAATATTTACCAGAAACATTCCTAATTTATCATATAATGGCATATATATCTGACGCAGTACCAATCTACTCTTCAATGAATTTATGCAATTAAAATTTTAACTGGAGAACAAAGTGCGGTTCTTCTTGGTTTGATGTTCTACTGCAATAAATGAGCGACAAACATGACACATCTTGTGCCTTGTACGGGTGTCTTGCAATTTCCCTAGCATTTCCCTGCATGGGATGTAAGATTGGGCAGGTAGGCAAAGACGCAGTGAATTTAACGAATCAAAATATTCCCAGCTTTATTTCCACTATAATGTAATCTAGACTCATAAAAAGAGGAAACCTATAGCAATTATTTGCTGCTTTTTTAAAATATTTTAAAATGTAACAATTCTCACTAATTGGTTGCTATAAGAGGCATTATTATTTTTTATTTTACTCCTCCTTTTACGTATTACTTAACTAGTGAATGGGAACTTCCCGATGATCCATCCTCTGGTGTCAATTGGCTGCTGCTAGACTGTCTCAGAAAGGAGACTTAATGCAATAATATTATTTAAAAGTGGATTGTGAAGCCTCCCACTCTGCTTTATAGTTAATTAGATATGTCAGTGGGGAAAAGGCATTGATATTAGTTAAACGTATAAATGTTAGACTGCATAGAGGCTTCATTTGTACAATGCCTTAGAATATCGGCATTGACTGGAACTTGACTGGAATTATTATTGTATTTTCTCTGGTACCATTGTATATATTGTTGTTTCCTCTGCATATACTGTATTGTATGGTACAGTGTAGTCAATACCTACATAAATAAATAAAAACAATGGCAATATATCTTAAATGAGGGGAAATAAAGCTTCGTTATACATCTAAATCAATTATACATAGAATTATATGGCTTACATTATTTATGTGGCCTGCTATGTTATGTTACGTTGGAATCTTAACATTGAAATAATAGGCATCACTATCCAGTTAATAAAGAGGTAGTTGAACATACATTGAGCACTGCCTTTAGTAAACTATGTGACCCAGAGCATCTTAGTAGTACTTAAGTGATCTTAAGTGGCAGGTTCTTTATTGCAACAAAACGGAGGCAAGAAAAATAACAGATGTTATCCGCTGCCACATGATATATTTTATTTAATGCACATGCGTCGGCTCTCAGCCTTCTAAAGAGTCCCAGAATTATATGTCACCGAAATTAGCCTATGCCAATTTATTCCCACCAATTTTAAGGATCCTTCCCACAGCACTATGGACATGAGCAATAAGATCGATTTGGCTCCCTTCTTCTGTTACCAACCCAGCTTGAATATTTGTCTATGTATCTGCTATCCACCCTGACCTCTGCCTGACTACCATTTGTGACCAGGCTTTACCAGAAAATCCATGCACTGACTGACTATATTTCTGGCCCAACAAATAGGTACCGTGACTTGGTATCTACTACCCTTCTTTCTGGTGCTGACAGAGACTGCTCTAGGAGTAGCAACCAGGGGATGTTCAGTGTATATTTCTCCTTGTGAGAGTTATGGGTGAATAACACACAATCCCTAAGACTTCAATCCCAGATTTGGTCCTTAGTCAGATTCAATGATGACCCATTAAGTCATCTAAACCTACTGGTGTTATTACAATTTGCAAAGGTCATAGACCTTGCTTATTACTTGACATCTAAAAACTAACTTTTAAACATTTTAAGCACACCGAGATTTGTCAGGACTTCTACATATTTGCCACCATGCCACTGCATCTGCACCTCCTCCTTCCCTGCTCCAGCTTATGCCTGTTTCAAGCACTCTGTTTCATTATCTGCCTACACCTCCATGCTATGTTGACAATCTGTTTTTTCAAATTGAACAAGGGTCTTCTACACAATGTTCCTGCTGTTTAGCAAAGATCCTGATTATGCTTCTCCCTAATGAGAACAGAATGACCCAGTGACGTATGACCTTAAGTTGGTCCTTGTTTGTTGTTGAGTCATTTTTTAAAGCACCTGGTGGGTCTTCTTCTACAGCCTTATCCATGCTTCAGTTACATCAGGGTATACTTACTTCAGAACAGTATGCAATTCACTTCTGCACTTTGGCTTCTGAGCTAATTTGAAATAATGATTCACTGCTGGCCATATTTATTGAATTACTGATACACTAGCAGCCATATTCTTGTAAAATCTGGAAAGACGTATTAATAGCAAGTTTACTGTTTGTGAATTACCTACTTCTCAGGATGAACTATTGGCCAATTGGACTAACATTAGGGACCATGAGAGGTTATGTAAATGTAAGCATGTATGTTCGGACCCAAGACTTGCACCCACTTTTCAAAAGGCCATTACAAACTTCTAAGTTTTATCTGAAACCATTAATTTCGTCATCAAGCTGTTATCTCTGTAAGTGGGTCAACACCACTAGAAACAAATGTCATACTATGTCATAAAGTTCCATCCAACCACTCTCTTTCTCTCATCCATTTGAAACTCTGAAGCAATTTGTGTATTCTTGTCTCTTACATTGTCTATCAGTCATTCTTCCACCTTTTCCATGCCAAGCCAGTGTGCCATTACCTGGCGTACTCCAGGGCTGTATTAAGAACAAAGGGGCATCCTCTACGTCTTGAGAAAAGAAAGTTTCTACATAAACATAGAAAGGGATTCTTTACTGTAAGAGCAGTGAGACTGTGGAACTCTCTGCCAGAGGAAATTGTCATGGTGAATTCAATAACAGAGTTCAAAAAGGGTTTGGATGTATTTCTGGACCGTAATAACATAACAAGTTATAATGACTAGGATTCTGGAGCAGGGTTGTTGATCCAGGGATTTATTCCGATTGCCAGATTGGAGTTGGGAAGGAATTTTTTCCCTAAAATGAGGACAATTGGCTTCTAATCCCTAAAACTGCACTATACACCTGCTTCTCTTTATGATACATCCCCATGGCAAAGTATGGCCCTGAAACTGTGGCTATGTCCCAAAATATTGAGAGAACCTGGTTATTTATTTGGAAATCTTCTGTAGGGGCAGGATTTCTGTGTGGAGAAAAAGGCTAAATCTTTGCTCTCAGCAACCCTTTCAGTATCTTTCTGTGGTCCAAATCCAAAGAACAGAGCATGGGAACCTGTAAAAAACGTCAATGCCTGTGCCGTCGTCAATAAATTCTATATACTATTTGTCCCCAACTCATAGAAATGTATATAGAAGTGGTTGTTTTCTACCTCTACGCCATCTGTCAGGGTGGTGTTCAGTGTTCTTCTGTTCTGCTTCTGCATCCAGTTAGAGGACTCTGTTGTACTGTTGGAGGGCTAGATAAGACTGTACATACACACAAGTAAAGCTTTATGCAGTTTCCCTGCCACTCTGTGTCTCTGGAAGAGGAACCTTACTCCCCCTCTTTCCCTGGAGATTGTTTTAGTTTATGGACACTCTTACAGCCATTAAACGCACACTCCCGGCTACACTGTCAATGTATGAAATATGTTGCTATTCTTTTGGTCCCAATGCAAAACCTCTAAGGCATTGTTTATTTCTGTTGTTTTGCCCTGGCAGAACAATGAAAATAATGGTAGTGGCAGATCTGTCATATAACAGACACCAATGGCACTTCAAAAACCCTATTGAATATAAGAGGGTGCAAAAATGGTAGCTAAACTAGAAATAATACACAGTTATTGTATGAAGGACTCTCCGAAGAAGTATGACCACGGACAAAGAAAAAGTCTTGCACACAGAAGTCTACACAAAAGGTACAAGGTTTAAGTGTAATATCAGACACACAGGGACACATAGTAGATGGTGTATAGTGTGTAACTTTAATTACATTTATTACTTGACTGATTTGGATTTGCCCATGTTGGATTCCCCATCCAAATCTGATTGAAATCCACAACCCATTGATTTACATGGAAAATCAGATGACATTGATTTTCCAGATGCTGAAAGAAAATCAGTGCTATAGCAAAAAAAAGAGGTAACGTCACTTCTTGAGACAAATTCAGTGTTGAATCAATGATGAATCTGCCCATAGAAAAGATACTTTGAAACCTGCCTCTAAATCCAGTGTCAAACCTACGTCTACAATTTAAAATTCGCTTCTCAAATTCTCACTGAACCAGCATTAATTTTAGATGCAGATTTCACGCTGATTCAGCACTTAAGTTGTCAGCCATGGGAACATGCCCATATACCGCAGCCTTTGCACTCTGTAGCTGCACCTCCATATTGTGTCCATTAGCCAGCTCTTACTACTAAATTCTTATACTCTGTCACTGCATCATACTACCTACCTGTTGTAGGTAAAATGTTTGAAGGTTTTCTTAGAGATGCTATCCTGGAGTATCTCACTGAAAATAAATGTATAACGCCGTTCCAGCATGGGTTTATGAAGGATCGGTCCTGTTAAACTAATTACATGTTAAACGGAAAAATGCTGGAAAAAGTGACTTGGGAATGCTAGTGAATAGTAAACTTAATTGTAGCAGCCAGTGTCAGGCAGCAGCTGCCAAGGCAAACAGAAACATGGAGTGTATTAAAAGGGACATGGATTCACATGATGAGAATATTATTGTCCCATTATACAAGTCACTGGTTAGACCACACATGGAATATCCTGTACAGTTTTGGGCATCAGTTCACAGGAAAGACATTGTAGAGCTTGAACAGGTACAAAGGCGGGCAACAAAAATAATAAAAAGACTGGGTGGACTGTAATACCCAGAAAGATTAGCAAGGTTAGGGTTATTTAGTTTAGAGAAAAGACGGCTTCGGGGAACATAATAAATATGTTTAAATATATTAAAGGTCAATATAGAGATCTCTCCCAGGATCTATTTGTACCCAGGATCGAGAACAAGAGGGCATCCTCTACGCCAAGAGGAAAGAACGTTTCTGCATAAACATAGAAAGGGATTCTATACTATAAGAGCAGTGAGACTGTGGAACTCTCTGCCAGAGGAACTTGTCATGGTGAATTCACTAAGGGTACGTTCACACAGTGTGTTGGATCTGTGTTCAATATGCATTTTAGGTTGTTTTTTTCTCGTTGGATTAACAATCATATAATGAGTCCCATTCATCTCCATGGGGTTTTGGATGCGGATCCAACATAGAAATATTTGGTACAATGGGAAAAAAAAGTATTTAGTCAGCTACCAGTTGTGCAAGTTCTCCCACTTAAAAGATTAGAGGCCTGTAATTGACATCATAGGTAGACCTCAACTATGAGAGACTAAATGAGAAAACAAATCTAGCCACTAACTAAAACAAAATAATAGACCCTGTCTATCGGTGGTCTGGACCTAATTTCCAGCACCATAAACACTGTACTCTTCCAGTACGATACAGGCATTGGGGCCCAGTGCTCTCTTCTCAAACTTCCAGGTAGCAACCACTCCCCCCGGACACTTGGAGTGACAGCCTTGTAATAGGCCTAGTAAGATCCGGCACTGGAATGTGGGAATGACCTCCCACCCAACACTATGACGGTTCTGGGAAAGGAAATCCATACTTGGCCGCATAGCAGCCATGCTAGTTACATGTGTCAGTAACCTATGGCTACTGAAACCAAATAGTTTCGTTCTCCCACCGAAACCAAGTTGTTGATGGCAGGTCTGCAGCAGGTATACTGATGTACTCCAACTTGTGGCAGAAACCTTTGACCACCTAAGGTAACTCAAAAGAAAAAAAAAAAAAAAAATATATATATATATATATATATATATATATATATATATTATATTATATATATATATATAGAGAGAGAGGGGGAGAGAGAGAGAGAGAGAGAGAGATATGTGTGTGTACTGTGTATATATATATATATATATATATATATATATATATATATATATATATATAAAGAACACACACACACATAAAGCTACAGAAGACCTGGGACAACATGTCCCAATACACAAGTGCCGTTTTTTTGGTCTAGTTTGCGCCAGAAACACTTTTGACGCTATATTCTTGATGTAAATGACCTGTCATATACCAAAACTAGGCACATTATACGCCGGGCACGATACATTATAATGCGCCTAAAAATGTGCATTACATATAGTAGTAATGATATGCTATGCGCCTCCATAACGCAATTGAGGCACATTACATACACTATTAATCATACGTTATGCACCTCCATTACACAATGCGCCTCAACAGGCGCACTACATGAACTACCGATGATCTGCCATGCGCTGCAATTTGCGCAATGCGCCTTTTTAGGTGCATTAAGTTTACTATGCCTGATGCCAAATTCTTGAGAGGATCGGACTTTACACTGATTTAATGTGCCAAAAACTACCGTGGTGCCACCTATTTTTGGACATGTCGCCCCTGGTGACCTCAGCAGTGTTCTCGTGTAAATATATATATATATATATATATATATATATATATATATATATATATATATATATACACACATGCACACATATACACACATCTCTTTCAATATGTGCATTTATGTACATGTGATATGCTCTGTTTATATATAGAATGAGATTCAAAAGAGGTAGATAAAGTTGGGGGTTATGCATTGTATTTTTAATTTCTATTTTAGTGTAACGGAGCAAATAGTAAATTGAGTATGTGACTTATAAAGCACAGGTTAAAATAATTTCAGTGTGTTGCATCTCTGTGAGCTGCACCAGGGTTATATCCGGTAACAGCTTCTAGCTTGAGGACTGAGCCTAATGTTTGAATGCTAGTTTACTCTCCCTGAGGCCTGGGAACCATATAGCTACCTCTCTCCCAAACGTCTTCTTTCTGCAAAGCCTGAGGATTCAAGACTGCAACACGTGGCAGCTGTACTAACCCATTCCATCCTGCACTCATATTAAAGTGTCAAGGATGCACGTGGAATCTACTTAGTATAACTTAATATGTGTTCTAATAACTGAACAATGTACAGCTGATCACACCACTCTTATAAGATGGTCACCTATAAGATTAAATTATTTTAGTTAATTGATTTTTTTTTAGATTACGAAAAAAAAAAAATATGAAAATGCCAATTGTTGCTCCTCCGCAGGGGGATGGACATGAGGCATGGACTTATGAATCATGAACAATATTCCACATCAAGCTGATTACAACTTTTTTAAAGAGTAGTTGACATCAACTTTGTAGGATGCAATCTTGTTTGGCTATGTTCACACGGCTTATTTCGGGACGTATTTACGGCCGTATTTACGTCCGCAAATACGTCCCGAAATACGTTTCAAATAATGAACAATTAGATTAGCATTGATTCCAATGTAAAATACACCTCGTCATTCACACGAAGCGTATTTTCACGATGTATTTGCGGGGCGTAAATACGTCTGTAAATACGATCGTAAAATTAAGTCCCCTGTCACTTATTGAGGCGTATTTTGCAACGTAAATCCCCATAGTGAATAATGGGGAATGTATTTACGACACGAAATACGTGCCACACTTTGTGACACGTATTTGAAATGTATTTCGGGACGTATTTGCCGTGTGAACATAGCCTTTGAGATCCAGACACTTTGCTCTCTGACAAGATGCATTATCATTGTGAAAAACAACTTAATCGTCACCAAATCTAAAAATTGTTTTCATTTATTTGTAGAATGTTTCTTAAAGTCAGAACGTTCAGCTATTAATGGGTTGTCCAACACAAAAAGATCCTAAAAATTGCAGCCAAATGTATAAAATATTAAAAATGCTAATTTTTTTAATCCATAACCCATCCAGCAATCGCTACAGACTTGGGCCTTATGTATCAAAACTGTCTAGGTCTAAGATTTTCTTTGTTCCTTATAGCAACCAGTCAGAACTACTCTTTAATTTTTTAGGGCACTATATAAAATGAAAGGGGAGCTCTGATTGGTTGCTATGGGCAACAAGGAAAGTCTTACACCTAGACAGTTTTCATACATGAGGCTTATTGTCAGTACATGACCACTGCAGCTGACCAGTGGCTTCAGTGGTTACAAGTTGTTCTATTGGCGTTACTGCTCTGTACTAGGACTGGTGATGCCAATGATATGTCAGTCAGTACATGACCAATGCAACTAATCAGCGGCCTTAGTGGCCATGTGTTGTTCTAGTGATGGAAATGCGCTTCAACACTGGATCAGCATTTTTATACAATTGGCTGCTATTTTTAAAGCTTTGTTCATTTTGGACAAACCTGTTTAACCCCTTAATGACTGTCCATTGTTTTTTAATGGCAGGCGGTGTAGGTCACTAGTCTGCAGCAATGTCTTTTGGCCTTTCTGTAGTAAGGGGGTTTCAGCATCCTTCATCACTAAAAGCATAGCCTCTGCCTCCGAACATGGCAGGGATTGGAGGAAGCCAAACCTGGCTGTATAATGCTTTAGTTGTCATGGTCCAAGACTGCAGTATGATCAAAGAGATTATCTTGTTTGATCGGGTCAACAGTTTTCCCAGTAATCTAATCAAAGCCTGGGAAAATTTTTCTACAGACGGTCCTAAAGGCCTAAAATGACTACTAGGGCTGAATGTTCAGGACCACTAATATAAGGGCACAGTATATTTCGCCTTAACAGTAGCCAGTGTCACAACAACGTATAGAGTAGTGTATTAGTTCGTATTAGTTCACAGGAATATGCTAATACATTATTAGTATAAAATAAAGTTATAAAATTGTTATCCCTTTTTTGGAATAAAAAAAAAAAGTTAAGAAAACTAAATAGGTCTGGAAAAAAATAATGAAGCAAAAGTACGGTAAATATTTAATATAACACAATCATAATAATCTGAAGAAATAATGTAACAAATTATTTAGTGAAAAATGTGAAAATAAAAATGACCCCCCAAAAGAATACAGAAAAAATACTTTTTTTGTATTCACCCAAAAAAAAATCAGCAAATTACTATGACTGCTTAAATGCAGAAGGGGTAATGTACCTCAATGGGGAGAATAAGACTATGACTGTTTAAATGCAGGGAGGCACCTGACTAGTCATTAAGGCCTTTTCGGGTCATTAGGTGGTTAGACATTCTTTTGTGTCATGTCTGTGATTTGTGTGTTTGCTAAGAAGTAATAAAGCTGGGTGATCATACTCTAACTGGTGATTCCATATTTTCGTGAGGAGTTGTATTATGCAACAAAGTAAAATAGTGATGTTCTAGTGATGGAAATGCGCTTCAACACTGGATCAGCATTTTTATACAATTGGCTGCTATTTTTAAGCTTTGTTCATTTTGGACAAACCTGTTTAACCCCTTAATGACTGTCCATTGTTTTTTAATGGCAGGCGGTGTAGGTCACTAGTCTGCAGCAATGTCTTTTGGCCTTTCTGTAGTAAGGGGGTTTCAGCATCCTTCATCACTAAAAGCATAGCCTCTGCCTCCGAACATGGCAGGGATTGGAGGAAGCCAAACCTGGCTGTATAATGCTTTAGTTGTCATGGTCCAAGACTGCAGTATGATCAAAGAGATTATCTTGTTTGATCGGGTCAACAGTTTTCCCAGTAATCTAATCAAAGCCTGGGAAAATTCTCTACAGACGGTCCTAAAGGCCTAAAATGACTACTAGGGCTGAATGTTCAGGACCACTAATATAAGTGCACAGTATATTTCGACTTAACAGTAGCCAGTGTCACAACAACGTATAGAGTAGTGTATTAGTTCGTATTAGTTCACAGGAATATGCTAATACATTATTAGTATAAAATAAAGTTATAAAATTGTTATCCCATTTTTGGAATAAAAAAAAAAAAGTTAAGAAAACTAAATAGGTCTGGAAAAAAATAATGAAGCAAAAGTACGGTAAATATTTAATATAACACAATCATAATAATCTGAAGAAATAATGTAACAAATTATTTAGTGAAAAATGTGAAAATAAAAATGACCCCCCAAAAGAATACAGAAAAAATACTTTTTTTGTATTCACCCAAAAAAAATCAGCAAATTACTATGACTGCTTAAATGCAGAAGGGGTAATGTACCTCAATGGGGAGAATAAGACTATGACTGTTTAAATGCAGGGAGGCACCTGACTAGTCATTAAGGCCTTTTCGGGTCATTAGGTGGTTAGACATTCTTTTGTGTCATGTCTGTGATTTGTGTGTTTGCTAAGAAGTAATAAAGCTGGGTGATCATACTCTAACTGGTGATTCCATATTTTTGTGAGGAGTTGTATTATGCAACAAAGTAAAATAAAAGTACATCCCAGTTTAACATGCAGTGTCCAACAGAATCATGCAGTGATCAGGTATTATAGGAAAGAGAAAAGGCAAACTCATATAATGTAAATAAAGCTGTACTACTGTGGTTCTTTACACCAATAGAAAGTGTGAATACAGTAAATAAGCCCAAGATGAAGGCTCAACACTGATCTGCTTAATAGCTTTTATGTTTATAAAGCAATCTTGTCCATTTTTCAAGTTTATATATTTTATACTTTATTTTAAAAAGTTTAAAATAATTATTTAAGTGGTTATAGGTGCTGGAGTCTTGCAGGGAGATGTTTTTGCTGCTTATTAATATCTATTTTTATTTATAAGTAGGAATAAAAATGCTACCTTATTTGGTTTTTAACTTGTAGTGGATGTAAAGGAATGCAGTAGTACTACTTAATCTACATACACAGTGGATTATCAGATCACCTCTCACCCATAGCAGCCCCCAGTCTAATGGGGCAGTCCATCCTGTCCCTTGGAAGGAGTTTAGTCTCACATAGTCTACAGTGCAGGTGTTCATCCACCTAGAGCAAACTCATATAATGGTAGAAAGAGAGACAGAGATAGATACAGTGAAGGAAATGAATCTTTGATCCCTTGCTGATTTTGTGAGATTGCGCCCTGACAAAGACATGAACAGTCTATAATTTTAAGGGTAGGTTAATTTTAACATTGAATATCCAAAATAAAATCCAAAAAATCACAGTGTATAAATTATATAAATTTATTTGGATTTTGCTGAGAGAAATAAGTATTTGATCCCCTACCAACCATTAGGAGTTCTGGCTCCAGTTGGACGCTCCTAATTAACTCGTTACCTGCATTAAAGACAGCTGTCTTAAATAGCCATCTTTATAAAAGACTCCTTCCCACAGACTCAATTAATCAGTCAGACTCTAACCTCTACAACATGAGCAAGACCAAAGAATTTACTAAGGATGTAAGGGACAAGATCAGAGACCCACACAAAGCTGGAATGGGCTACAAAACCATAAGTAAGATGGTGGGTGAGAAGGAGACAACTGTTGGTGCAATAGTAAGAAAATGGAAGAAATACAAAATGACTGTCAATCGACATCGAACTGGGGCACCATGCAAAATCTCACCTCGTGGGGTATCCTTGATCATAAGGAAGGTGAGAGATCAGTCTAAAACTATACAGGGGGAACTTGTTAATGATCTCAAGGAAGCTGGGACCACAGTCGCCAAGAAAACCATTGGTAACACATTACGCCATAATGGTTTAAAATCCTGCAGTGCCCGTAAGATCCCATTGCTCAAGAAGGCACATGTGCAAACCCATCTGAAGTTTGCCAATGAACACCTGGATGATTTTGTGAGTGATTGGGAGAAGGTGCTTTGGTCAGATGAGACAAAAATTTAGCTCTTTATCATTAATTCAACTTGCTGTATTTGGGGGAAGAGAAATGCTGCCTATGACCCAAAGAACACTGCCCTCACTGTCAAGCATGGAGATGGAAACATTATGTTTTGGGGGTGATTCTCTGCTAAGGGCACAGGACTACTTTACTGCATCATTGGTAGGATGGATGGAGTCATGTACCATAAAATTCCGAGTGACAACCTCCTTCCCTCCAGCAGGGTATTGAAAATGGGTCGTGGTTGGGTCTTCCAGCAAGATAATGACCCAAAACATACAGTCAAGGCAACAAAGGCGTGGCTCAAAAAGAAGCACATTAAGATCATGGAGTGGCCTAGCCAGTCTCCAGACCTTAATCCCATATAAAACCTATGGAGGGAGTTGAAGCTCGGAGTTGCCAAGTGACAACCTCAAAATCTTAATGATTTAGAGATGATCTGCAAAGAGGAGTGGACCAAAATTCCTCCTAACATTTGCACAAATCTCATCATCAACTGCAAAAAACATCTGACTGCTGTGCTTGCCAACAAGGATTTTTCCACCAAGTATTAAGTCTTGTTTGCCAGAGGAATCAAATGCTTATTTCTCACTGCAAAATGCAAATAAATTTATATAATTTATACAATGTGATTTTTTGGATTTTATTTTGGATATTCTATCTCTCAATGTAAAAATCAACCTACCCTTAAAATTATAGACTGTTCATGTCTGTGTCAGTGGGCAAACTTACACAATCAGAAAGGGATCAAATAGTTTTTTCCTTCACTGTAGATAGATAGATAGATAGATAGATAGATAGATAGATAGATAGATAGATAGATAGATAGATGGGTTTATCCCCTATATGTTTCAGCCAGTAGAACTCCTACCACCATAATTGAATGAGCAGGCCCAGACCTTTATAAATTTATATTGTTTGTCCCTTTAAACAGCCTTTCTAAAGGGAACATTACACATAGATTATGTCCCCCTTGCTGAGGACAGCACAAGCTAGTGACAGACATGCTGTTTCCAACGCTGTGTCCCTTATTCTGTAAGATGCAGCAGTTTCAGAGCATTTAATGGTCAAATCTCATAGTTTGCAACTTGGTCTGCCAGAGACGAGTCCACCTGTGGTCTCTGGTAGAGCAAACTGCCAAATGTGCAAAAACAAGTCACTTTGCAATATGTGTCCATTAACAGTGTCCTACCTATTTCTAGATATCAACTCTTGTATGGGCTGCATCAGCTCCTCAGGTTGCTATAGCTACAGACCTGTTCGATCTCTCCTGATAGGCTGTCAGTGCTGGTCGCTATAGCTACAGACCTGGTGTAAACACTGAGTTCAAAAATGAAACCGATAAAAAAGGATTGAGGTAAGATGAATCGATGTAGTGCGACAAACCCTTTAAATGCTCTGAAAGTGCTTCATCTTACAGAATAAGGGACACACTGCTGGAAACAGCATGTCTGTCAATAGTTTGTGCTGTCCTCAGCAAGGACAAAATAACCTATGTGACAGGTTCCTTTAAGCAATAATGTGCTAAAATTAGCATTGAAACATGTACACTGACTTGTTCAGTGAAATACTTGGTCAGCAGTGTCATATACTAGAACATTTGTGTTTGCGATAGTTATCAGTCATGGGGGGTCTAAACGTTTTTGGTTGTTTTTGCCCAGTGTGGGAAAAAATAAAGCAGCATTTATCTTGAAGTCTATGTCTACATGCCCTGAGGCAAATGAGTGAGTGACAAGTGCAGTGTTAGCAGCGGTTAACTGAAAAAGCTCAGTGCACCTGCTTTCATACGGATAGTCTGCTAATTGGTTACTTTAAGTATCTTAACACTGTGTTTTTGAAGCTATTTTCCATTTACCTACAGTATACTTCAGTGTTTGGTGATTTCTCCTCTACCTACAATATGTATGGTGTATATTACTCTGCCCGACATGGAATTGTCTCGTCCATTATAAGACATTTTAAGTCGTATGTGCAGTTCTTGGTGTTCGTGGGCAATGACTAATATATTTCCATCCAACTAAACTACAAATTCACATTTTACATTCACACATGTGAGGTATATAGGCGATAGTAGGCTGTAGGCAGACTGAGGCGAGGGCATGAGAAGCATGCTGTCTTTCAGAAAATTACTTAAAGTGGTGAACATTACAGCATAATAAAAGGAGACAACATAGATCTACATGAATTGAGATAGCAATCACATGTTTCAGATATTTAAATGACTTATTTTCTAGACAGTTTTATTGCCTTTAGTTTTATGTGTCACTGCATCTCTTCACATCCCTTTCCTTTGTCTTCTCATACTGGTCAACAATCATTCAGGCTGGCTTTGCTAATTGATCACAGCCGATAACACCGCAGCTCTTACTAAATGAGAGTCATGAATCAAGACTCTCGGCTCATGACTATCTATTCTTTATTAGTTGAGTCAACACCCTCCCTACCTCCATCCATATCCGCCCCCTAGGTCTGATTTTCCTTCTCCATTTTAAGGCTTCATTATCTACATAACATTGCTTGGAAACATCCTTACCTAACTAATTCCCCTTCTCGGCTTGGGTAAAGGACATTTCAAAACAGCAACACGATCCATTACATACTTCTTTCCATAATAGATTTCTGCTCTGGTCAGAAGGATACAAATACATTTACCAAGAAGATAACATGAAAATGTAAAAATAGTCAGATACATACAGTAGATAGATGATTGATAGTCCTCTCAAAGAATTTTCTTCCTAAGGACATCTCCAGGTCATATATGACCAATTAGGGCAGTGTTTCTCAACTCTAGTCCTCCGGACCCACCAACAGGTCATGTTTTCTTGCTTTACTTAGCATTGCACAGGTGATATCATTATTGTCAGTGCATGCTGTGGGAGATCCTGAAACCATGACCTGTTGGTGGGTCTTGAGGACTGGAGTTGAGAAACACTGAATTAGGGGATGTGGGCATCATACAGTAGGGTGTCCTGCTCTTGAGAAATCAGCAGGGTCATGCATTACATGGTTGCCCATTAATCTGGTTAAACATCAAATAAATGTTTGCTTAGCCTGGCAAAATTGCCCCTGACAGCACCATTTGGCTATCAAGGGTTGCAGGAGCTGGCGAAAGGTAATTAAAGGGAATCTGTGAGGCGGTTTATGATGCTCTAGCTCAGAGCAGACTATGGTAGATGGAGAGAAGCTGAGCTCTGTGATATATAGATTTATATGATTTGAAGTTTAAAGCAAAGAAACAAAACTAAATGTGAAACTACTGCTTACCCCACCCCATGGGCATCGCTAGGCAGTTTTATCCGCACAAGCTCCTTATAAATTTGCCGGTGTCCCAAACCTCTCTGCGCTCCAGGCTGCTGCCATGGGCCTGGACGCACATACAGCTGAAGACTTCCGCGGAGCAGAGAGCGAGCACTCCCGGCGAGCCACAAGCAGTACTTTCGGCCCTCCAGAGTATCCGGCACAGGCGGCATGAGTATGCCGGGAAGAAGACAGGGTCCAGTGGGAGCTTCAGAAACTGTTGTTTTTTTTTTTTTTATATATGCCATATTACCTGCCTAGCTATATATTCATGGCCAATATATACAGCTTGCAAGCAGGGGTGTAGCTATAGGAGGTGCAGCGGTAGCAGCTGCTACGGGGCCCTGCATCCTGTAGCAGCCCAAGAGCCCCTTTGACACATAGGAGATTTGAAGACGGTGTGTTATACAATTACTGAACCCCCAAACTGCAAAAGCTGAACTTATGAGCATTGAGTATGATTTAGCAAATCCAAGCATTCTGTATAATATATATCCATGTATATGAGAGTTAGGCGTTATGTGAGCCCGCAAATGTCACCAAATAACAGCTTCTGGGTGTGGGAAAGATGCAGCCAGCAATACCAAACTCCCTAACTATTGATGTCTATGGAGAGGAAAATGTTATCTAACTAAGAGCAATCTGTACAGTACATAGAGTGGGCTGAAAATGGTGTTCACAAGCCATTACAGTGAAATATATATAACATGGTCATGTGATTTTAGCAACCAATGAAAGCTCTACACCTAGGGCGATGACGTTTTTGCCACTTCTCTGTGCTCTGCACCTATTAGATGGCTAGCAAAAGTGCAGAAAGCCGCTGAAAACGAAACTGAAAATGGTGCACCGAACTAGAACTTTGCTCGAATGAACAGTAAAATTTTTGGTTTGGTTCAAGTTCTCAAAAATTCGAGAAGTTCTACTAGAACTTAACTTTTCTAGAACTGTTCCATAAACTATAACCACTGCTGGTCATATATTATATTATATTGAAGTCATCATAAATCAAGAGATCACATAAGTATAAGAGAAAGTACCAAAAAGTATCAAAAAGACCATTAAAACTTTGTTACCCATTATATTAAGCTCCACATGAGTAGCACCTAATGCCCCAACGTACGTTTCACCAATTCTTCTTCAGGGGGTGTGTCAGGATGTTCTCATGCCTCTATATATTTACCTCCCATCTGAATCATATGATATATGATGTATTTATTTTAATTGTAGGGAGTATACATTCTTTCAAATGTTTTTGTGTTGGGTTTAATATTGTATATCATTTATTCACCTATATGTCTATTGTCTTACTGGATTTTTAATAGGGTATTTAATTATTTGTATTGTGTGTGTATTTATGCAGCTGTGCACTTTTTCATCACTATTATTGCACCCTTTCGCACTTTAAATCCCTCATCTTGCACTTTTTTGTAATCACTTCATCATCTTATTGTCATGTAGTCTCCGTATTAGTTTTCTTGTCATTGCGGCACTTAGAGATAGTGTATGTGTGCCGGAGATGTAGGTTCAGAGCTCCGGTATTTACATGCGCACTCGCATGTAATGGACGGAAGTGGGGCGGCCGAGATGAGCCGCAGCACTTTCAGGCGCATGCGCAGATGTATTATCTAGGCGTCGGAGAGTTTTTTACTCTGTATTTAATATGATGAATATTGTCTGCTGTCTATATTATTTTTCTTTATTGATTTTGTGTCTATTCTTCCTTTTTTATGGTTTTCATTATATGTCTGGGGCATGGAGCATGTTAGGACACTGGCGAAACGGATTCCTATAGGCTTAGGTATATCATGTGATTCAGATGGGAGTTATATAGGTAGAGGCATGAGAACATCCTGACACACCCCCTGAAGAAGCATTGGTGAAACGTACGTTGGGTTGTCATTTGCCACTCATGTGACGCTTAATATAATGGGTAAGATAAAGTTTTAATGGTATTTTTGATACTTTTTGGTACTTTCTCTTATACTTATGTGGTCTCTTGATTTATGATGGCCTCAATATAAATATAATATAATGACCAGCAGGGGTTATGAGGCCAAATTACCAATGGTCTCCATTTGAAGTGGCACTTGTACCATGTTGTTTGTCGTCCATCTTGTTTTTCTACTTATTGTTATTCTATTTTATATATAATTGTGTAATAAAAGTGGGTTGTTACTTTACTTTTTTTATATAGTCCTCATTGTTTCTTTGGTGTATTTACTGACTACTTTATATTGTATCAAAGTGTCATATCTTCAGTGTTGTCCCATGAAAAGATATAATACAATATTTAGAAAAATGTGAAAGGTGTACTCACTTTTGAGGGATACTGTTTATTTATATACACTACTCCTAAAAAGTTAGGGATATTTGGCTTTCAGGTGAAATGTAAGGAAACTGTAAAAATTTCACGTTACTAGTATGTTATCTTAAAAGTAGGCCATTTAAAGAGAACCTGTCACATAGTTTTTGCCCCCCTGGCTGAGGACAGAACAATGTAGTGTCAGACATGCTGTTTCCAGCGCTGTGTCCCTTATTCTGTAAGATGCTGTAGTTTTCGTGTATTTAATGCTCAAATCTGCAGTTCTCAGCCAGAAGAGTCATTCAGAGTATCAGTTTTTTCAAACCACGCCCACCTGAGGCTAGCCCCGCCCACCTCAACTGACAAATCTATTACTTTGAATAGGTAGAAACATGAGCTAGCCTTTGGTGATCAGGGCTAACACCTACTCATGAATAAGATTTGAGGGGTAAATGCTCTAAAACTGCTGCATCTTACAGAATAAGGGGCACAGCGCTGGAAACAGCAGGTCTGACACTAGCTTGTGCTGCCCTCAGCAAGGGGGGCATAATCTATGTTCTGAAGCGCCTATGCAGCTTCGTGGTGCGGGATGCACAGCAACAAACAGCTTCTTCGCCCGGTATTGATTAAAACTCATATATTTATTTCAACACATGTAAAAAGCAGCCATAGTACATATGCCAAAACGCAATGCGCCCGACAACGGTTTCAAGCTCAGTGCTCTTGTTCACTGTCAACTAGACAACTGGAAGCTGCCCAATATTTAAAAACTAAACTCCCCCCCAATCAGGTGACTAGGTTTCACATCACGTGATGAGGATACTGAATGATGATGGCGTGCATAAGAGATAATAAACCAAATACAAAGATAGAAGGAAAGCAGCAGGAAGGACAAAGGTAAGATGTACGTTGTTGCTACTAATGTGTGTTTGTTATCCCGCAGTTGCTACTAGTATATCAATATATATGAAAGAATATGGACGGATAGTCAGTTCAAATGGATGTAGATGAAATGCCCCAAAAAAAAAAAAAAAGAAAAGAAGAAAAAAAAATAAAAATTTGGTTACATGCAGTATAATGGAAACAGCAGTAGTGGATTTAGTAGATATACAGTAAATCTGTGCGATAATTCAATCCTTGGGGTGCACGTGTTCCTAACTTTATATCCACATGGCTTTCCCTTTGCCTTAGTTTTTTTAGCCAATTGCCACCCCTGTAGGGCTTTTGTACTGTTCTTTTGGCAGAGTATTTAAAGCTCGCAAGGTTGCCCTGGGTGGTGTTCCAAAAAATGTCTAGCGGCCCCTGACATTTTGACTCTGTAATTTATTGACACTTGGCGATGTGTTCCGCAATGCGGGTCTTCACCTAGCCCGGGTGGTACTGCCCACATATTTTTTATTGCATGTGGGGCAATAAATAATATAAACCACATGGTAAACTGTTGCAATTCAAGAATTGGTGAATTTTGTATTTTTCGTTTCAGTAGCATCTGTGAATGTATCTATTTTAAGGGCTCAGTTTACATACATTGCAACGGGCCGCCACCGCAGGGTGAAAAAAACCCCTTTTTAGAAAGCCAAGTTTTTTTTAAAGGTATTATTAAACAACTCGTGTAGACACTAGGGATAAGATGTCTCCCAATGTTTTGTCTCTTTTGGGTACACAATGTACTCCTCTCTCTAATATTTTCGCTAGTGTTTCATCCTGCCGTAGTATGTTTATGTTCTTCTTGAAGATTCTTGGCATCTCTCTGAAGTTAGTACTGTAAGTGGTAGAACACACTAGTTGTTGTTTGTTTTTCCTAGGTTGAATATTGGTTTCCTGCAACAATTGTATTTGGTTCTTATTATTGACTTTCTTTTTAGCTTTAAGTAAATCCCCTTAATGGTAACCTCTCTGTGTTAGTCTCTGATTGATAGTTTTTTCCGCTAATTGATAATCCCTATCTAGAGAACAAATCCTCTTGGCCCTTACATATTCTCCATATGGAATGGCTCTTAGGGTACTGGGCGAATGGCAGCTATTTGCTTTCAGTATAGAATTTCCCGAATTGGGTTTGCGATATAAAGTTGTGACCACCATCCCCAGTTCCAAATCCCCTTTGAGGTGAATATCCAGGAAAGGCATCTCTAATTTGTTCCAAAACGCCGTGAAGCGAAGATTAAAAGGGATTATTATTGAGATACTCCAAAAAAAGGTTGGATGAGCGCTACATCGCGACCCCAAATGATCAGGAGGTCGTCGATGTAGCGTCCATACCATTGTATACAGTCCAGAAAAGGGTTGTCAGTGCTATAAATGGCATGGTGCTCCCACCATGCCATAGTGAGATTGGCTAGTGTTGGTGAGAAAGTGGCACCCATTGGGGCACCAATTAATTGTAAGTAGTAGATATGATCAAATTTAAAGTAATTGCTGCCCAAAAGATACTCAATCGCTGCAATGATGAATTCTTGGGTCGACTCTGTGTATGAACTATGTTGTTTCAGAAAAAATGCCACCGCTACTAGTGCAATGTTATGTGGTATGCTGGAGTAAAGACTTATTACGTCACAGCTAACCCAAGTTAGATTGTGATCCCATGGTTTCTTATACATCATATGTAAAACTGATTTGGTGTCTTTTAAATACCCTGGAAGTTTTTGCACTAAAGGTTGTAAATAACCATCTACCCATGTACTGAGCCGTTCACCCAGGGAGTCATTGCCTGAGATGATAGGCCTAAGTCCTGGGGGGAATGTGTTTTTATGGACTTTAGGGGCTCCATAAAATACTGGAACCACCGGGTCTCCACCCATAAGGTAGATTTTTTGTTTATATGTACTTGGACTTCAACATCCTGCTTCTTGTTAAGGGGATGGGGCCATATTTTCATGGCCTCTACTTTAATAAGCTGGGGTTTAATCTGTCTTCGTCCCACAATACACCACATGTACTTCGATCCCTAAGGCAGAATTACTAGGTTGGATCATAAAACCGGCTTTCCTTAATGAACCCAGGATGGCTTGGATTTTACTAAGATGACTTTTCTAATCGTGATTAAAGATGAATCTGTCATCCAGATAAGTTACATCATATTTCAAATGAGGAAGCAAGACCCCGTCCATGGCCCTCTGGAAAGTGGCGAGGGCACACTGCAAACCAAATGGCATCCTGATATAATGATAAGATCCTTCAGGTGCGGAAAAAGGCCGTTTTCTCCCTAGTCTCCTTGCATAACGGAATCAGCCAATACCCTTTGGCAAGGTCTACGGCACTTATGTACCGGGCGGGACTCAATCTCTCTATCAATTCATCTACCTGGGGCATGTGGTAGGCATCTATCATAGATATCTCATTTAGTTTACGGTAATTGTTACAAAACCTCTACTCTTCTTTCGGTTTTATGATGAGCACTATAGGACTGGACCACCCACTTTTCAATTCCTCGATCACCTCTAGGTTCATCATACTTTGGACCTCTCTGGCAATGACCTTTCTGGCAAAATTTACTATTGCTTGTGGGTCAGTGATGATCTCATGCTTTATGACTGTGGTTACAAGTAATTATCTATAATTCTGTTTTTGGGAGGGCGACAGGGTCTCTGCAACTTTCACCTCCTCAATAGCTGGTGTCACTTGGGCCACTGTGCATGGGACTTCTGGAGGATCACAATATTTCCAGGGATTTAATATATTAATGTGACAAACTTGGTAGGGCTTCTCCTCCCTGGTTGGTGTAACCGATAATTTATGGTGCTCACCTTTTCCATTTTCTCATACGGCCTTTGCCATTTTGCGAGAAACTTACTTTCCATGGTGGGTACCAACACCAGAACTCAGTCTCCTGGATTAAACTGTCTGAGACAGGCCGTTATTATATTATAGACCCTAGACTGGGCCTTCTGAGATGCTCATTCACAATAGGCATCATTTGGGCTATCCTTTCATGAACCTGAGCGATATGCTCTGTTACACTCTTATAGAGAGTAACCTCACTCTCAGGTCTCTTTTGCAACATACAACAACCCCATATGTGCCTACCATATAACAACTCAAACAGGGAGAATACTGTGGAAGCTTGATGCACCTCCCTGATGGAAAATTGCAGATAGGGTGGCAGACAATCCGAGTCTCAACCGTCCTTTTCAACTACCCTTTTTAACATGGCCTTCAGGGTTTTATTAAAGCATTCTACCAGGCCATCTTTTGTGGATGGTAGATGGAGTTGCATAGCTGGGTCACCTTTCACACCTTACATAGGTCCCGCCTTACCTTTGACATGAACGGGGTCCCCTTTGGTATCCTCTCCTAGTCCTGGAGAAGATATGGAAGACATGAGAATGGGCCAGGTCCATCACCATGCACCTATAGGTTTTAGGTCACCCAATACAGCAGGTCCCTACTCATGGCAAAATGAGGGTACCATTTACACTTAGAACAAATAACCTCCCATGAAAAGAACTTTGCCACTGGCTTTGGTCCAAGCCAGATCTTACAGTCCTCTTGTGGTCAATATCTGGGAAGCAGCTTTATCCCATGTATGTATCCCCTGCTGTATACTCATGGAACATGCCTGCGTCCTCCACTAATTGTGGGTGATCAGTCTCAAGGCAGTCTCTACAGATCGGACCATCGGTGGTTTTTGTGCAAAATAAACGGAAAGTGCTTTAATTTGTCAACTGTTCCTACAGCAGAAAAATCCAAGACAAAACAAAAAACAAAAGGCTTACCTCAGCCAGCAAATTTATAGCTACACACCTTGGCATATATATACAGATATATAGATGCATATATATATATCTAAATCTAGAACTATCAAATAATTATTTCCTTCACTGTATATATATATATATATATATATTTATATATATATAACATTATAAGATAGATATATCTAGATATATGTACAGATATATATATATATAATATATATATATATATATTTATTATTTATATATATATATATATATTTATTTATATATATATCTATATATATATATATACTGTATATATAATGTATATATATATATATATATATATATATATATATTATATATTATATTATATATATATATATATATATATATATATAACTATCAAATAATAATTTCCTATCCCCATATTTTTGTATATACATAAATATCAGGCATATGTCTGGTGAAGCATTTTAAGTAATTCTGCCAAGTGTAGTACACAAATATTGTGTGAGCCTAGTCTTGAAGATGCAATACAGATGTGAATTATGTACAACATTATGCTTTATCAAAATTGCATGAAGAAAATACTAAAAGTTTTCTTCAAGTGATTGACATATAAAATGTTAAAAATTAGAACCATTTTTTAATCTAAGGGTGTTTCAGGCTTGTCTGTGGCATTTTACCCTTTCATACAAAATTGGACTAAAGTAACAGAAACTGACAAGTTGTATATGTTTTACCTCATTAATAAATAAGCATATTTTGTCTCTTAAGTCAGATGCGTCTAGCACGGCAACAGTGGTAATTAAATTAAATATTGATGAGCGATGGTATGTATGCGCAGAGAATGCCTGGGTAAAAAGCATTGCCAGACCTAATTAAAATCTCACAGAAGTAGCCCCAATGGGGCTGTTCGTTAAACCTCCAAATGGTGATACCAGCAGAAGCGTAACTAGCACTTAACAACTCTAATTAATAGTAATCTAATTATATTTATGGAAACGTCTTTATTCTGGGCTCGGTTCCTGATTGTTTTGGAGAGGTGAATATTTGGAATAGATTGACTGAACATTCACTGGTGGGATACCGTACTAGCAATGAATGTTACAAGGCATCATGTGAAGAGGACATCTGGAAAATTTACCTGCTACCCTCTCGACAAACCTTGCAAAAACCCTAAACACAAAATAAGACTTCTGCTACGACCACACTTTATTCAAGTCTTCTACTGAAAAATATGCTTACTGCATGAGATGAAGAAATCTGGTATGGTGTTAAATATGATTCTCACCAGGTTCACAACACAACAGCTCAACTACAATTTTCCCAATCTGTCAGTGTTTATGCGTAGTATATGGAAATGTATTTTATGCATGTTAAATTGTCTAGATTAAAGGAAAGCACTCTAACATTGCCATAACATTTTCAGTAGGTCTCACTCTAAATCCTTTTCCATATTTTTTTTTAAATGCTCACCTTTTAAGTTTTTGTTTTCAGCCTAAGCATTTTCTCTTCACATGTCCTAGAGATAGAATTGGTAATGGTGCATCATTGCTACATGTCCAAAAGCATCCCGACTTACTACTTAAGGGAATGCCTAATTTTAAAAAAAATAATTTTGTGTTAAAACAGTTCTCTGATCAGCTGGGCAATCTCAGTGATTACCTGTGGTCTTTATGGAAGCTTGGCCATAAGTTTCCCTTTCTCCTGTAGCACCACTATAGGGACAATGAAGCATTACATGGTGTCCATTAAAATTGGTCTGTCAGCATAATGCATGGATGCATGGGCATAACTATAACTATAGAAGCCACAAAGATTGCAATGGGGCCCAGAAGTTGAAAGGGTCCACTCAGGTACAAGAACTTTGTTATATTTTGTAGGAAACAAGTAGTGGGGATTTTCTGTTATCTAGCACTACTACTATACAGGGTTCCCTGGCATATGGCGGTATTGTTTATACCTTTAATTATTGCTACTTAGGGGATGTTCACACGGTTTCGTTCAGGATTTTGGGGCGAAATTGCACTGCAATGCTCCCCGAAATACGTCCTGTATTTACGGTAATTATATCTTTCTTAGAGACCTATGATTACCTGCCGTCTTCCCCCGCCGTGTATGAATGTAAGAAGTGACATGGGATAATGAAAGTGAATGGGGCCGGCCAAGGGCTGCCCCCCCTGCGCTTTTGAAGAATGTGAATACACCCTTATGCTGCTGTTTTAATTTATTGTTATTAGTTAGGGCCCCATCTCAATTTGCTACGGGGCCCTGTGAATTCTAGCTAAGCCCCTGTATGGTTGGACAGGTCCTTCATAACACAGTAGCTGATCTCTGCTCTGGCTAATAAATAAAGGTCTACAATTAATGGAATGAGGCTCATCAGTTTTCTATATCAGACTGCCATTTGTACAGATAGTACTATCATGTGGAGCTACAGATACCAGCATTTATCTAACTACATAGACAAAGGTACTATAAAACTTTGTAACATTATAAAAACGAAATGTTCTTGACTTAGTTTACATGTAAATAATAATTATGTACAATTTAAAGGTAATAATTTAGACCTTACATTGTAAAAGGAAGAACCCATGCCTTGTGTCTTTGTAAACATGACTGGAAATAAATAAAAAGCTGCAATCATAAATGTAAAGATTTCTTAGACTTCCCAACAGCGATCCAAGTGAAGAACACAATATGTAGCCTAAACTCAGCCTTGTACCCTAGATGCGTATAGGGTACAATAGAAACACACTTTAGGTTTATGCTGGTTGGTGGGAAACTAGCATGCTGTTTTATTGCAGAAGTCAATGAGAAGACATGTTGGCCTTAGAACCAAAATAATCTATTTGTGTATATGTTGAATAGCACACTAGATGTATCATAGCTCAGAGGCCCATTGCTTTCATTGCTTCGAAATATATTCTTCCATCTTGAACCCCAAAACCATAAGCAGACTCTTCACAAAATTTATCAATGTGGTAGGTATAGGTTGCCCAGTTTGTCAGAGGTATGAATATTTATTAGTCCTCTTTGGGGCATGGTTGAAGCTAGAATTTGCAGTTCTTTTACAATTACAATGTCTTCTCAGTAGTAAATATCTCCATCAATATATTAGAAAATTACACATTTAGAAGTCCCTCTTAACACCACACCTCTACATCTTTAATAAGTCATTATGCCATTTTGTAAAGATTCCTACTACCATATTATGGAGGAGACACATTATCATGTCCTTCAACAACGAAATTTTTTACTATGACCACCAGATAGCAGAACGACATTCCCATCCTTCCCAGCACATTATGATTGGCTGTGATTTGCAAAAAAAAAATTTTTTCTTATGACTAATCAATTTCTTAAGCCACTAGATCCAATGGTTGCTTTTTTTTTTTTTTTAGATCACTTCGCTACCCTATTGCCATTTACTTTAGAATCCCTTCTAGTTTTTTAAGGCCTTTTCCCTATTTTCCAGGGTTGATTGCTTGTGAGCTTCTCATTTCAGAATCACTCAAAAAGTATTACAGCAAAGCTTCACATCACTTAAAGGGAACTTGTCACTATAAACATGTTTTTGGATCTGCAACAGCCTGTTATAGAACAAGGGGGGCTGAGCAGAGTGATATATCACATTGTGGGAAAAGATTCAGTAGAATTTGTAATTCATTGCTTTCATTTTTTGCTTGTGTTTGGTTAAGGAGTGAAGGGGGTGGTCTTATCAGTGACTGACAGCCTTCTTACGTGGTTGTGCATAGAGTGATAGCTGTCAATCACTGATAACACTGCCTATTGCACCCCTTAATCGAAAATAAGCAGAAATGATAGATTCTTCTGAATCTTTACCCAGAAAACTATATATCAATCTTCTCAGTTCCTCTTGCTCTATAACATGCTATTGACACATGTGATAATATATTCATTTTGAGAGTTTACCTTTAAACAATAGATACATGCTCATCTCTCCCTATGTTGTCAACTTCTTGCTTGGCTACTAATATTGTGTAGTATCAGGTAAAAGTGCATAGTTACAGGGGGTGCAGAGGTAGCAGCCGCTACCGGGCCCTGCAGCCTGAGGAGGCCACATAAGGAGACACCAGCTTTGTAAATGGCACATAGGAGCTGGGGGCCCCATTTCACTTTTTAGCACTAAGGCCCAGGAGCTTCAAGTTATGCCTCTGATCAGGTATCATACAGTCTTCTTCTTCATCCTAGTCTTTACCTCTTTCTTTTGCTCAAGCCTCTGTCTGCAGAATCTCATGCACGCAGCAGTTAATAAAGTCTCATCATTTGATTGTCTAGTAGCAGAATACAGTAAAAGTCTCTGCAGAGTCAGCCACATGTTCTATGCAAGGCCAACATCCAGCTGCCTCACCACCTCAGAGGAGCTCGGCAACAGGTAACAGACACAAAATACACACAAACAAAGCACCAAATTTTCTAAGCAGGTTTCTGCATGATCCATAGGACATCTGGAATAGAGCCGCAGGCTAATTTACTGCCTTGTACGACTTCTGCACCTGCTAGAGTAACACACCATGTTACCTTAAATGAGAGAATACACTGCTGAGTTCCTTCAGGCGGTTTGGTGCCTAATGATGGCAATTTGACTAATAAAACAAATTAGGCGCAGTTTGACTCCTTCTCCTAGCCACGTTGCACCAAGCGCAGGGATCCAGAACATATTTCCTGACAGATGTTGATTGTGTTAATCTAACTACCTGTCTGGCTGAGAATGGCATCAGGTACTGTCATCACCATACAATGTGACGACAGATCGGAACAGCCTGGCACACCTTGTCTTCGACGAAATGGATTTAACCCTTGGCTTGCTAAGGCATAAGTCCATCAATCTCCCTTAGATTTGTTCAAAGCTAACATTATCAATACAAATTGTTCTGTTTTACCGTCCATCTGGCAAACAGCACAGCAAGATAAAGCTTGCAGCTTTCTATCACATATCGCTCAACTTGAAAAATGTCACGTTTTTGGTTTCTACTGCTGAATTTTATTTTCATTTACTTCCTGTTACTTGTTTTCAATACAGATTTCAATCTTACATATAATAATAGATGTCTGTTAACCAAGGAAATTATTCACTTATATATGGAAAATAGGTGTATCTAGTCATATGACTGCTTTCATCCATGCATACCTATTTGTAACCAGTTAAATGGTTATACCAACCATCCGGGCAGTAAAAGTAATATTCCTATCAGAGGCCCTCATTAAATTTAACAAAAAAGAGGTCTACTGCTATGATGAAAGATAGGAACTGGTAATAGTCCTAATACATGCTTTATCTGTACGAGGACTTAAAATTACTGATGGCAGTTCCTATTATACATACAAGAAAATGCAAATATTTAGAGAATGTGATGGAAAGAGAAAAAAAGTTAAGCATCATTTAAAGTGTGAAAGCTCCACTCTGGTCATATATGTTACCGTCCTGTAAAGTTAAGACAATTATGAGGCCTGTATTCATAACTTAAGGAGGTGTTCCCAGAAAGCCACTTCCTGCTGAAAGTGTGCTCAGCTATATTTGGAACTCCCATAAACATGAATGGAGGAGAGCTGAGCAGGCACGGCTGTCTTCCCATTCACTGAGGCAAGCTTCCTCTTAGTAGGAAGTGGCTTTGTTGAAATACCCTTTTTATTGATTTAGATCAAAGGTATTTTTGTTCTTCAGGGCACAGTTTATTTATTTTCAACACAAGCAACTTTAATGGCTATAAAATGTGTTATCTATATTTGCATTTTTTATAGCCATTGCAGGTTTCTTTTTTATACCCATATTTTCATTTTTATCATTTTTGATCTGTCATTTGGAATTTTATATTTAGTTCTGAGTTTTTAGGTCAGTGCTAAGTTAGGACTATGACTAGACCATTGGAGACATAGACGCTGTAACTGAGGCTGACAGCAGGTGCATTGATATTGTGAGCTACCTCTCTTATTTTCCAGGTCCCCCAGCAGATTCTGACTGATGAGCACCTGATTTTTGGCTGCCTGATCGCTGCCAACCTAAACCTGTACCATACATATTAATTTGTATAGATCTATGGACCAAGACCACCAGCAGTAGATTTGTTGAGGAGGTGAAGCCAGCTGGTTCTTAAGTTCACTGTGCAATGACCTCATACTGCTGTTTGCTTAGGGGGTTTGGTTCCTCTTTCACAAAGGCCCAAATACTGCAGCAATATCTGTACCTACAAAGATACACCAGTGGTTACAAGTGGCCAGAGGCATAACTTAAAAGGGTTGTTCAAAGACTAGAATATTGGTGGCCTATACTTAGGACAGACCATCAAATTCAGAGCATTGGGGGTATCCACACAGATCAGCAATCTAGAAGGGCTTTGGTGCTCTGTGCCTGTAACGTCCATGGCATGGCGTTGCTGTGAGCTTTCATTCCAGGCACATCCACTGTGACCAGGCCCCTTTTGCCACATCAACGGACACTAGCATTATAAATGACACATGAAATGTACAGGTCCTGATTACAGATTGTGCCCAGCAGCTTCATATTACTCTTCTGCCTGTTGGAAATCTTTGTATAATCTGAAAAGATCGTAGCACTAAAGACTAAGTCCAACCTAAGGTCATTATAACACAACTGAAGAGATACATAAATGGTTCTCTGAGTTAATCCATTTTTAGACAACCAGTGCGAGACTCAAAGAAGCACTTTACTTAGTACTTGAAGTATAAAGAGTAAATTTAGAAGGAACAGAAGCTTGAATGCTTTAAATAGTATAAAGCCTTTAAACGGCACTATCTAACGAAGAGCCATAATTATCCCTTCATCTGGAAGGTCACAATTAACGATGCTACCTGACTTACCAAGGGCACCTAACTTAAGCAGCGGATCATCATCTCTACATCGTAAGTTATAATCAATAATTAAAAGCCTTATTAAAGCATTTCTGGAGTATACTTGAGAAGAGGAGTTATACTGCATTTCATGGTTAATTCAATGTCAATTAAGTGATTGCTAATGTCCCTCCAGCTATATCTTGTACAGATTGAGAGGACAGAAATCAAAAGTGTTTTCCAGCTGAAACAGGCCCGAAGTTTCAATCACACACCATGTCTGGCCCTGGGCTGGAAATCAATGACTGCAGACATTTGATTGCAATTTTAGCAGACATTCTTGGATGCTACTTTTTCCACACGGCTTAATTGTGCCTGAATGAAGAGCGCAGGTAAGGGAGGTGTGCACTGTTGTGTGTGGCTGCAATGGAAGAGGAGCAGTAGGGGGATGACTAGTCAGAAGTTATTTGACATAAATGTCTTCAATGGCCAGATACTGCTCTTCAATCACCACTAAAACCTTGTCGATGTTCAAAACTTTCACCAAGGACAATGCTTTTGATGATATTAAAATCTTATGTATTTTTGATAAAATATTGATTAAAAAACAGATGTAAAGAGTTGTCTACGACTTCTGTTTAGCATACATTAGATGTAGACGAATATACTAATTAGCCATTACATTAAAACCACTAACAAATGAAGTGCATAACATTAATCATCTCATTGCAATGGCAATTATCAATTGGTGGGATAAATTAGGCAGCAGGTAAAAAGTTCATTGGTGTGTTGGAAGCTGGAAAAATGAGCAAACCTAAGGACCTGGGCAGCTTTGACAAGAGGTTAAAGGGTTGTTCTCGCTATGTTGTTTCATAGGGCATGTTCTTCACAGCCAACTTAAGGCTCCCACTTCCTGTTCAGGTTGTGGGCAGTTATGCATCAGTGATTGGCATATTATCCTGGAGGCTTGTAAATTATCGTACACAAGGCTACAAAGCTCTAAAGGGTTAAAGCGTCTCAGTAAAAAACATAAACAAGCTCCTTTGCTGCTGATGAGAAACAGCAGGGAGTGAGGTCACTATCCCAGGTAGGACTGCTAGAGCAGAGAGAGGTGGTCAGTAACCTAGAGAAACGTGTACACAAGCAGGAAATAAGAACTGCTTTAGTTCTAAAGGAAAGCAAAATCAAAAAAGCAATGTATTTGGTAATAATCTTTATTTTCATTTGCCTACATGTTTATATCTAATCAGTGTGGTGAGAAAAGTCCTTTAATTGTGGTGGCTAGATGACTGAGCCAAAGCATCTTCTCTTCAAAATGGTAGATTTTTTGGGGTGTTGTTCTTGGAATACAGTGGTTATTAACCACCAAAAGTAATCCAAGGAAGGGCAAGTGGTGAACTGGTGACCACATGAAAGGAGCCTAGTAAATGTGAGGAGCAAATACTTGCCCATCTGATTTGATCACACAGAAAAACTACTGTACTAAAAAAAAAAAATAATGTTGCCTATGATGGAAAAGTGATGGAACACTGTGGGATAGATTTATCAATACTAACTAACTCTTGGACAGTGTAATGTTTGACTTTGACTTGAATGTGATGTGCCACGTTCAGATAAATCTGACACATGTTAGAACTGTCTAGTCTTACTTCGCCCCATTTTTAAGTTGGCTTACTTTAGGCCACATTCATTTTTTTGCCGCACGGCGTTGCATGATAAACCATATCACTTTAAAAAGGCCATAACTATTTAGTCAGACAAGGTGCAGAAGTGTCTAGAAACTCTCTAAAACACATAATAAATATGGTGTAAATCAATTACACCATTATTTTTGGTGAAAATTGCACCTGAATTCTGGTACAACTGCCTTGATAAATGTGTCTCACAATGCATATGAGCCTGCAGTATATTAGGGCTGCATAATCACATACTGATGCAAACTTCCATGCTGTCCATGGAATCCAGCAGAGGACGTTTGATGCTCTTGGCAATGTTCTGCAGGGAACCTTGATTCTTGGCACTCATGTGGATGCTATCGTAGACTAAGTAGATATATATAAAAAAATTACCTGCTAACTATTAGATACGAGTCAAAAGATCAGATTTGAGGATGCATGTGCCAAGATTAGCACCAATTTCCAGAGCAAAGGGGCTTTAGAGCATCCAAGCCTCTTCAGAAATCTCTGACAAAACATTTAAGGTTTTGCACCACTAATCCTTGATCAGAATACTTGGGCCTGCCAATAGCAACCAATCACAGTGTTGCTTTAAATTTGCTCTGGAAAAATGAAAGCTGATTGGTTCTAATGGGCACCAAGCACACTTTTACTATTAGGCCCCGTTCACACGGCTTATTTCCGACGGATTTGTGCGCCGTATTGAGCGCACAAATCGCCGTGAATAAGGGGCGGGACGGGGCGGGGCCGGAGCGTGGCGGGGGCGCCGCTCCCGGCCCCATAGACAATGCATTGTTTACGGCGCATCTGCGCCGTAAATAATGTGCATGTCACTTTCTCCCCCCGCGGCGGATTTGCCGAGCGGGAGGAGCGACGGAATCCACTGTTCTCTATGAGAGCAGTGGATTACCGTAATGACTCCGACGGATTGGCGCCGTATTGAAGCGAAAATCCGGCGCGGAATACAGCGCCAATCCGTCGGCAAATAAGCCGTGTGAACGGGGCCTTACAGTTTTGATAAATGAGGCCCACTACGAAAAAGACTCCAGTGATATAATTTTCAGGCAGACCAAAAGTGTTTGAACTTACCAGCAGCTGTAAAAACCAACCGATTCCATTGATACTATTTTTGCCTATGACTTTGTGTTAAGGTTTGTGATAAATTAAGGGTACATCCACATAACGAGTAAAATTGACTTGTCGAATCCTACTATTAAAATCTGGGTAACGAGTATTTATATATTTATTGCATGTGCAATTAGGGCGACATGTCTGAAAAGAGGCGCTTCCACGCCAGTTTTAAGGTGCATTAAATGAGTGCATAATACGTCTGAATAAATAAACCTGTCAAAAATCTGGCATGTAGAATACCTTGTATAGCATATTTAATGTGCCTAATTTAGGCGTATACCAAAAAAAAGGTGCATAGCATATGATTGCTGGAATATTTGATGTGCCTACTTTACGCGCATTCAAAAGTGTCATGCCTGGCATATAATGCACCTAGTTTTGGAGTATTACAGTTCAGTAATATACAGAATAGAGTGCCAACAGTTTTTTGGTGCAAAATACACCAAAAAAATGGTGCAGCCCAAATATGGTATGTGCATTAAAAAAAACACATACAAATGTTTTGGGGGCATTTTAAACAAGGTTTTTAGCCATTCCCATTTACATTAATAGTAAATTTCTACACATTTTCCATGTGGAGTATGACCAAAAGTCGGCACATCGACTTTGAAAACCAAACATCAAAAGCACTATGTGAACTACACAGTGTATTTTCTATCAAGGTCAATAGGCATGGTTTACTTTTGGTTTTGGTCAAGTATTCCAAGTTGGAATCCACAAGGATTCTGACTTGAAATACTAGTCATGTAGACAGAGCCTAGAAGAATTTCAAATGTATCAGTTAACAGATCTTTCTAAATATATATATTTATGGCTGAAAAATTGCTTCTTGCCCATGTCAAAGGGATTTAGATAGGCAGGTGATGGCATTTGGCCTGCTCCCCCACATAAGGCTTACTGGCCGGATTGGATGCTCTGATTATGGCATGCAATATAGTTTAATTTGGAAAAGAAAACCTTGGTATTTCTACATATGTAAGAAGCATACAAAGGTACAATATGGCCCCTTAAACTTATATGAATGTTAAACTATTAATGGGCACAAGACAGATCCATATTACATCTATATATTACTGTTTCTACACATAGTGGCAATTGAAAGTTTGTGAACCTTTCAGAATTTTCTAAATTTCTGCATAAATTTGACCTAAAGTTACATCAGATCTTGACACAAGTCTTAAAACCTAAACCTAATCAAGCAAATGAGTCAAGAATATTAGACCTGGTCAACTACTTATTTAAGGCAATGATTCAATTCCATTAAGCTGTGAATGGCAAAAGTCTGTGAACCTTTATGATTAGCAATTAATTTGAAAGTGAAATTAGAGTCAGGTGTTTTCAATCAATAAGATGATAATCTTATGGGAGCTGGATAACCTATCTTATTTCAAGAACAAGAATCTATCAAAGTCTAATCTTTAGAACATGTGTTTGTGGAAGTGTATCATGGCACAAACAAATGAGATTGCTCAGGACTTAAGAAAAAGAGTTGTTGATGCTCATCAGGCTTGAAAAAGTTACACAACCTCTAAAGAGTTTGGATTTCACTAATCAACAGTCAGACAGATTGTGTACAAATGGAGAAAATCCGAGGCCAATATCACCATCACCAGAAGTGGTTGACCAGCATAGATCATATCAAGAGCAAGGAGTTTGATAGCCTGCGATGGCCTTTCTGACATAAGATAATGTTAATGTTCATGACTTCACCATAATGAATACACTAAACAGCAACATGGCAGAACTACAAGGAGAAAACCACTTTTCTTAAAAAAGAACATGGCTACCCATCTCCAGTTTACTAAAGATCCCCGTAAAAGTCAAAAGACTATTGGAACAATGTTTTGTGGACTTATGAGACCAAACTATAGCTCATTGGTCTAAATGAGAAGCGTTACATTTGGAGACGGGAAAATACTGCATTCAATCATAAAAGCCTTGTTCCATCTGTGAAACACAGTGATAATAGCGTCATGATTTGGGCCTCCTCTGCGGCATCTAGCCAGAACTCATTGCCATCATTGATGGAACAATGAATTCTGAATTATTTTAGCAAATTTTAAAGTAATGTTAGAGCATCTGTCCATGAGCTGAATTTAAGGAGAACATGGGTCATGCACCAAGACAATGACTTTAAGCACTAAAAAATAGTTAAAAAGAAAAAAGTTAAAGAGAACCTGTCACATAGTTTTTGCCCCCTTGACTGAGGACAGAACAAGCTAGTGTCAGACCTGCTGTTTCCAGTGCTGTGTCCCTTATTCTGGAAGATGCTGGAGTTTTCGTGTATTTAATGCTCAAATTTGCAGTTTTCAGCCAGAAGAGTCATTCGAAGAGTCCTTCAGAGTGTCAGTTTTTTTCAAACCCCGCCCACCTCAACTGACAAACCTATTACTTTGAATAGGTAGAAACATGTGAATAGCTGTCAGTGGGTGGAGCTAGCCTTTGGTGGGTGGGGCTAATAACTACTCATGAATAAGATTTGAGGGGTAAATGCTCTAAAACTGCTGTATCTTATAGAATGAGGGGCACAGTGTTGGGAACAGCAGGTCTGACACTAGCTTGGGCTGCCCTCAGCAAGGGGGGGCACAACCTATGTGACAGGTTCCCTTTAAAGTCCTTGTAATGGCCAAGTCAAAGTGATGACCTAGATCTAACAGAAATGTTCTGGAAAGATCTGAATCAACCAGTTTATGGCAGGTAACCCACCAACATAACATAATTGAATCTGTTTTGTATATAGGAATTGGCTGAAATTCCTCTAAGCTGATGTGCAGGTGAAATCAACAATTACCTGAAACATTTAGATGCCGTTATTTCTGCACAAGTGGGTCATACTGAAAGCAAAGGTCCACATACTTTTCTGATCACAGATATGTGATATTGGATCATTTTCCTTAATAAATAAATGATCATATCTAATATTTGTGCTTGGTTTGTTTGATTTGATTTTTTTTTTATCTACTTTTAGGACTTGTGTAAAAATCCGATATGGTTTTAGGTCAAATCTTTGCAGAAATATAGAAAGAAGGGTTCACAAACTATCAAGCACCATACATTTTTTTTATGCTTAATCTGTACAAAAGAACTATGAGCTATGTTGTAGATTTTCTATTGCAAATTTAAGATAAAAGAAGAATGTAAATTAATATACACCATATGTTACAAAATAGAAGACTAAAAACACATACACAATACAGTGAACATCAGCCGGCTTTATTATATTTTCTATAAGCAAAGGAAAAAGGCAGACAGCAGGTGCCACTGGAGAAAACTGTAGGAAAGCAGCTGAAAGCATTTACAACGTAAAGAGAACCTGTCAGGTGGTTTATGCTGCCCTATATCAGAGCAGAATAGGATGGAGGGAGAGAGGCTGATATGATTATATCTTATGACTTGGAGCAAGATTTCTGAGTAAAAAGCAGAGTAAATCCTGACGGGACTCCTTAAGCTAAACCTGTCCACATACAGTGACTGACAGCTTTCCCTGCATTACTTTGTATACAAAGCAAATTGTCAATCACTCTATGTGGGTGGGGTAAGCACCACTTTTAGTTTCCCTTTTAACTTTTAGGGAATGTCCCCACTGCACGGGTTTTCGGACGGATTTTCAGACGGTTTGTGGTTTTGCAGACCGCCTGAAAAACCGTCCGAAAATGAGCACAATGGGCTCCTATGGAAAACCCATGCAGCAGTCCCCACTGCACGGGTTTTCTGCCCGGCGGTGTTTCCGCCCCCGGGCCACCTGAAAAACATTGATCATGCACATTCTTCTGTCCGGTTTTCGGACGGAATATGTGCATGTCAATGTGAAGGGGAGGGCTTTTCTCCGCTCATCGCGGAGAAACCGACCGAAGAAACCGACCGGTATTTGTCCATTGCCGTGGGGATACGCCCTTATTCTGCTTTTTACTCAGAAATTCTGCTGCAAATCATATACTGTAAACCTATATATTACAGAGCTCAGCTTCTCTCCTCCTGTCACATTCCCCTTTAAAGGGAAACTAAATTCTAACTAAAAGCCTTTCCTATCTATGTTTCTTTGAAAGCAGTTTGTTGTTCCTTGTATGCAGCCATGCACTCTAGTATTCTGCGATGGAGTTATTGAGTTAGCTTGCTGACATACGGTACTGAGAACCACTAGACAGATTTATGTACATATTTGTCTAACAGCAGATTTTTCGATATAGCTTTGTATTTGTGATATACTCTTTAAACTATACAGTAATTTGCTGCATTTGTGCCTTAGAAGGTATGGGTTCTTTGACAAGTGGTCAGTAACGGGCATAAAAGTAAAAGTCCTGTAATCCTTTCTGTGTACTGTGTCCTCAATCCTCCGGTGTAAAGGCTGCTTATTAGAAGCTGACTTCTCTTTAATCTTCCCCTTGTTCTGCATCTAATTCCTTTTGTGCTCCTCGATTTCACTTCATTAGTTTTACTGTCAAAATGCAACAAAAGTAATTGCCTTAATTCCAGGGTAACTGGCTGAGATGCTTCAGTCTTGACAAACACAATCTTTCAGCAGTTTAAGAAGCATTGTGTCAGTATATTTATAACCTGTTGTCTGAAAGGAACAGAATAGAATATGATTAGCTCTGTAATTTACTTATAATTATAAAGTAATAGGAATAATTAAATGGCTTGGATTGTATTCTTCTTCGCCTATTATCTATCTGGCTATCTGTATAGGTATAGAGAGAGTACTTAAGCAAAAATATTAAAAATGAATTATTTTCTTCTGTTGACTTTAGCTCAACTAACCCTTCTTTGTTAAACTGATTGCTTAGGTTAACTGCAGTTAAACAACAGCAAAGCTTCAATAGGAATGTCATGCAATTCAATAAAAGAATGGTAAGCACTTTGCTAACTTTCCTTTAATATCATTGGTATGTTTACTCAAAAGCATTGCAAATCATTAAACTTAAGGTGCTAATATGCCTTTAACAGCTTTTGGCTCATCAACCAACAGTTATACTTCCAGATCACCCTTATACATGCACACTACCTATAATTGAGCATGCTAGTTTACAGAGAAGGGGCTGCCACAAGCTCCTACTATCAGCAGCCTATCTCATTTGGGAACAAAGGAAAAAGTATGTTGAAGTTCCACAAGCCTGAAACTTTTTTTTCATAGCAAACATCTAACTTTGGGGAAGAGTCAACACATTAGATGGGTGGACTTTGCTCACATTTTATTTATTTTTTTTGAGTGTGGTAGACAGATAGGCAGACAGACAGACAAATAGATAGATAGATAGATAGATAGATAGATAGATAGATAGATAGATAGATAGATAGATAGATAGATAGATCAGTTGTAGCAGGGATGGCTTACACATTGGAGGACACACCTACTCATAGAAGGAATTTTCATTTTTTGAGTAGTTATCATCATCAAAATAATGCAATTATGCAAATTTAATTATTTAGTAAGCAAAAATGATAAATAAACTTTCGTGCACACTTTAGACATTCTCTCAACAATCTATGGATGATTTTTCCATCAGCCTTGCAGGAGTTTCCATATACTGTATACTAAAAGCATATTAGCTTCTTTCCCCTTTACTTTTAACCACAACCCATCTAAAACAGGTGTACGTCAGACGATTTTGGAGGTTAACTGATGCTATATTCTACATCAAACTGGATGTTCATTTTGGGTTACTGCATTATTGAACACAAAGGGCCACCTATGGGCAAAAAAGTGAGTTTTAGACCTGAACAGGTTCATACATGTGGCCCAAAATGCTGAGTCGACTAGATGTAACCCAATGGGATAGCATGTTGCTGTAGAATGCTGTGTTATCCTTGCATGTTTATTGATACTCTATTTCTAAAAAGGTTTAGCAGAAAAACTGTCCTATGTCATCACAACTGTATCCCATGCCTCATGGGGAACTACACAGACATTATCCACTTCCCTTCTCTTTTGATACAGTAATTAGAAGTGAAAATCTCCAGTATGGAACCAGATCAGAAAACAGATGTCCACCAGTCTAATGTCCATATCCCCCGCTCAAATAATACCTTGTCTTCTGCAGCAGTGGTTTCTTAGTAGCAGGTCTATTAGTCAAATTAGTAATTCTTCCATGGGGACCTGAATTATACAGTTTTGTCTGAACAGTAAATGTTGTTTTATCTCAGTGAAGCGTTTATTGGGTTTTTTAATCTTAGTTGCTGTTAATAGTTGGCGGAAATCTGATCAAATATTATTTTTTCCTTATCTTGAAAATAAATGTATAGGCATACATTTTACTATTTAGATTTTTCAAAGAACTTAGGGCCACATGTATGAACCTGTTTAGGTCTAGAACTCACTTTTTTGCCCATAGGTTACTATGGGCAAAAGAGTGAGTTTTAGACCTAAACAGTTTCATACATGTGGCCCTTAGTTTCAAGCATGTAACCATAGCCTAGATTAAACTGTCTTTGTAGACAATGTAAAAATTACTTTTAAGTCAGATCTGGCCAAATTTCGGACTGGTATGATAGATACATTTTTGTCAGGTCAAAGAAAAGCACCGCCTACTGGCCACCAGAGGAAAAACAGCTGGAAAAAGACGGCACTGAATAGAAGAGACAGAACACTGATATTTTAGCCTCTAAAGACAGAACATGTCTATTGTTGTCATCGGGCAAACAATTTAATCCTTTTCCCGGTCTTGGTACTGATGGGTTGTAATTGCTTATACCTCCATCAATGGGTAAATACAGTAACAGACCACCATTTAGACATACAATTTATGCATACAGTGATCTAAGGCTAGATAAATTTAAACCAAGTGAGTTTTAGAACATGAGCACTATGTAGATAACTGCACTCTACAGACTAGGACATTAAGAATGGTATTAGAGCTATAGAATATGTACCATAAGACACCGAAAGATGACAAATACACCTCTGATTATGGAGGAATGGATGTATGGCACGGAACATTAAAAACTGGACTCTTGTGTCCTGAGTGATACCTTAATTAAGGCATAAGGACAGGCAGATACAGAGAACAGCATTTTTTTTTTTACTCTTCTTTTTTTTGGAAATGTTACACTAGGCTTGGTGATTTCAACACAACAGGTGGTACTGTAACTTGAATTTGGTAGGATTTTCTGGAACAAAAGTTAAAGGTTACAAACAGCGCATTAGGATTGCTATTGCTTCTCTGAAACCCAAACTGCAACCAACTCACCTGGCACAACCAAGACCCAAGTTCAGATTAGCCAAACAGAATAAAGTCAACACAAGTGTACCCTCCAACTACTCCTACACAATATCCTCTCTTATGTCAACTCTGTACGACTGGCTGCTATATGGGTCATCCCACCAGGCGTGCTCAGGCCTCGGAACACTTACATCAAAACTCATCAAACCATCAGGACTTATCCAGGTCCCAGCAATCATTCCAGGTTTAACCTTCACCCCATTTTGGCACTCTTCTGCCTAACATCCACCAAAATAATCCCTGACTAATCTGTTAACATAGCGTCTGAGCCGCCACACCGAGCTGCGACCAGCAAACATTAACGTTCTAAAATTGTCGCCATTGTGATGTATATTTGAATCTTAATAAAGGAATAATTAGTTATCAAGAAAAGTGCAGTTGATGATATTGGATTTTATGGACTTAGATTGAAACTATCCTATCGACCAAGCACTATAATCTAAGGTTAAATTGTGTGCTGAGCAATATTACAATAATCCAATAACATGCTCAGATGCATCCAGGTTGATAAAATCCAACACCAAGCTACATGTGCCATCTACCTCAGCCTTAAAGGAATGTTCTCACCATGCTGTTTCACAGAGCGCGATCTTCATAGCCAGCTTCAGGCTCACTCTTTCTGTTCATGCTATGGGTGGGTCTACAATAGTGATCGGCATATCAGCTTGTTGTTACAAGCTATTCCTGTTAGAGGGACATTGCTAGTTAAAGTGTTTAAACAGCAGGGCAGAAGTCTTCAGAGGGTTAAAGTATGTCAGTAACTTAAATAAATAAGCTCCTATGTTGCTGATAAGACACAGCATTGAGTGACCATCCCAGCCAGGACTATTTGAGCAATGAGAGCAAATATAGATGGTTATTAACCTAGGAAAGCTTGTGTGCACAGGCAGGAGATAAGAACTGCTCTAGTCAGGACTGGGACAAGGTATTCTTGTGCCCTAGGCAAATAAGACATATAGCGCTCCACAATGGAAAATTGAGCCTATTCCATCCCTCCTTGCACCCTCTTCCTACCTGGAATGAATTGGCGCCCTAGGGGGTCACCTACTTTCTCATACCCATCATCCTGGGCCTAAATCTAGCTATGAAGAAAGGGAAAATCAGAACAGCAATGTATTTGATAATATTTTTTATTTACCTGTACCTACATGCAAATTACTGTGGTGAGAATAACTATTTAACCCACAGGCAGTCCACACAACTGGTCAGCTTACTATCCTAAGACACTGGGCCTCTAGTAACAATATGCACAACCCATACACAAGCTTCTCCAAAGTACTCAGATAATTCTCAGGACCTTGCTTTTCATTTTTATCCATTGTCAGACACTTCAGCCTGACTCATCTCCAGAAATGTTAAAAGGCTCCAGTCTTACTGTCAGCCAATGTGAACCCACCTTAAGAAATAGTATAACTAGCAGGAGGGAGCATCAAACTCCAACCCCAGGACCTGCCGCTCCCTCTTGCTTCCCCTTTGGTTTATATCTGCCATAACATTTACAGGTCATTTTATATGATTTTTGATACTTTATATATCATAGCACTATAGTTTCTTAGATTATCTTAGCACCTGCACTTGTTTTCATTTAAAGCATACCATGAAATCGGGGACAAGACCTAAAATCATGCAAGGGTAGTAGGTTTGGATGTCTTCTTATTTTATGTTTTTATTTTTTAAGATTTTTTATATATGATGCAACAATAAAATACATTTGTTTTAAATATACATCTGCATGGTTATGCTACTACTTTAGCTTGGTTTGTATTATAGCTGGTGGCTTCATTGTCATTCTTTACAGTACTTTATTAACCAATTGGTTATATAGGTGATTTGTCAGCCAACGTGATGAAGTTCCGCAACTTGTCCGCCCCACAAAGTTTCCTGAAACAGAAAGTTGTTTACACAAAGCTATAAAACATATACAACATGTTTTAACATGAGAGACAAACAACTTAGCTGTCTCTCTAATAACAAGTGTATTTAATAGTTCACTAAATATATAGTCTTTTTTACCTGTGAAGGAGGAGGGAGAAAAAGGAAGCAAAATGTCACCACCCTTTCTCGCCCCTACTTACACACTATGGGTCACATGTATGAACCTGTTTAGGTCTAAAACTCACTCTTTTTCCATAGTAACCTATGGGCAAAAAAGTGAGTTTTAGACCTAAACAGGTTCATACATGTGACCCTAAATAATCAACTAGCCTAAGAACTCAGAATTATATACCGTATATTAATAGGAATTACACAATTGGTTGCCTGGAGAACAAGTGCATATACTTGTGTTAGTGCTCTTAAGCTGACCTATAAAGGTTTGCCAAAACCTTATATTGGCCTTTATACTTATAAAATATGCTTTTCAGTTTCAGCAGAATTTAGATACAATGGACATACATATACAATATAAACATCTATCTATCAATGTGTTATTTTTGTTGTATTTAGATGTGTGTACCCACACGGCTATACTATGAGAGCAGGTCACAATATGCTCTATACTACAACAGATTTTTAAACCTTTCTATATTCCAAATCTTAATTCTCTGCAGTACCTGCACTATGTGGAAAACAGCAGCACAAGGTATCATTGTACAATAGCCCACTTCCACTGTATCTATTTATTTCACTTCATCTCTTCATGAATAGCCCAGTGGGTGTTTGGAACAGATCTCATGACTCTGGGACACTACATTGTCCATTCTTCCTTGTCATCTACAGAAGGGTCCCGACCGTAGACAAAAGGCAGAAAGGTTCAGGTCGGCAGATGTCTGGGCATTCAAACAGTAAAACAAAACTCAAGCTGGTGGCTTTAAGACACACAAAAAGCCACTAAAAAGGAGTAAGAAAAGGGGTCATGTGTAAAAATTGTCAGGATACTGAGGACTCTTGGAGGAGAAAATTTTCAAAAACCATGATCCAGCTACAGCTATAATGTATAATACATACATTAATCAAGCATTGAGCCATTCACTCTCTCTCTTCACACACATAGATAAATAGATAGATAGATAGATAGGCATTAGATAGATAGAAAAATAGAGACATGAGATGATATATATATATATATATATATATATATATATATATATATATACATATACATAATATATATATATTATACAGGGAAACAGGGAATAGATTGTTATATCTATAGCTTGATTATTTTTGAATAATAATACACAGTGCAGAACACCTGAGCCTTAGGTACAATGGCATATTATCTCACTTTCAAGTAACTACCCATTCATTGAGGGCGTTTTTTATAAATAACATCCAAATGTAGTCATCTAGGATCTTTAGGGCTTTCTGAAAATGAATAAGGTCTTCTCTCAGGTCTCCTCTCAATTCTTCCTGATCAGCTTTATATTAATAGACTCCAAGACACCAACATCTTTCTTGTTTGTGGACTACTGTCCCTAATAACACATTGATACCCTACACATATAAATCAAATTTATACAATTTAAATTAGAAAACTAAATAAGCCAATTTTTATTTTGCCCAAATCAAACAACTTTATTTTTCCTACTGATACATGCATACACCTCGCCTGAAGGTTGATTTTCTTTAGCGTGGATAGGACAATTTTTCGGTTTCCGAGCATTCATTTTAATGGATCCCTATGTATTCTATGTGCGTAAAAGCTTTGTACAAAGCCTCTTAAAAAAAAGAACTGAAGAGTTGCCCCTTGGGAAAACAAATTGTGCTGTGATTCCAGAGGAAGGCTGATGAAAGATTTTGCATTTCATTTAAAATAATAGAAAAATAGCTACTTCCAATTACACTGAACAATACCATCATTATGTGAATGCTGCCATTGTGAATGAAGGTTGTACAAGAAATCAGACTTTTTATTTTAGATTCCAATCAGTGGCCTAAGATCTCCTAACAGTGATTGCGGCGGGGATTACAGGGGCAACGAAAAACGTTGTTTTTAGCAAGACACAAGTGCAACAGGTTTTTTTTGTTTTATTCTTAAAACCATTTTCCAGAATAAGATAATATTTTGTTTTTTTACTTTTCTTGTAGTAATTATGGAGCAGATGTTTATAAACTTCTAGCAGTGCAGTCAGTGGTGTTAAACAGTTGTTTACTAAACACTATTTTAAAATTTTAGAATCAGAATTTTTGCCCGATCTACTAATTGAATAGGGGGATAATATGCAATTAAGAAGTAATTTAGAAACAATAATTTCAAAAATACATGGTTGCAGGGAGAACATAGTTCCTACAACCATTTCTGGAAGAACATAAGCTGGTGTTGGTGTTATGGCGTAGGAATGTTTTTGTGGCTTTTTCTGGGCCCAATAATCCATATGGAAGGCACTATCAACCAATTTGGGTAAGACTCCATCCTTGCAGATTACGTACACCTAGAAATGCTGATTGTCTTCCCTGGGGCAGACGGGATCTTCCAGCAAGACAGTGTGATGTTTCACACTATTAGAAATGTCCAACATTGATTGGAAGAGCATGATCAAGACTTCCAAGTACTACCCTGGCCCTCTAACTCCCAAGACTTGAACCCTATAGAGCATCTGTGGGACCAACAAAATCATCATGTTTGTTCTATGAATCTTTTCACAACATGGCTCCAGGTAAATGTGACAACCAACCAGGACCTTATTAAGTCACTCCCAGCCTGTCTAGCTGTTGTCCTTGCTGCTCATGGTATTTACTCTGGATTTTAGCTGCTGATCATAATAATATGACATGACTGTGTTCTAGATAGATAGATAGATAGATAGACAGACAGACAGACAGACACAGACAGACAGATAGACAGACAGACAGATAGACAGATAGACAGATAGACAGATAGATAGATAGATAGATAGATAGATAGATAGATAGATAGATAGATAGATAGATAGATAGATAGATGCCTTGGCGTGTCCTGTATTAAATTTTAACCAAAATACTGCCACCATGTGATTGATTAACCTACACCTACCAGCTGGTGAGGGCGGACCACTACATGCTCTACAGTATAAACTATTGAGTGTCAAGTTCCCCTCTATTGGCCAAAAAACATACAGTATATCTCAAAAGTGAGTAAACTCCCTCACAGTTTTATAAAAAATTGTATTACATCTTTTCATGAGACAGCACTCAAGATATGGCACTTTGATTCAATGAAAAGTAGTCAGTGTACAACTTGTATAACTGTGTAATTTTGGTGTGCCCTCAAAATAACTCAACTAACAGCCATCAATGTCTAAACCGCTGGCAACAAAAGTACTCCCCTAAGTGAAAATGGGCAAATTGTGCTCAAATGGCAATATTTTGTGTGGCCACCATTTTTTTTCCAGCACTGCCTTGGGCATGGAGTTCACCAAATCGTCACTGGAATCTTCTTCCACTCCTCCGTGACCACATCACAGAGCTTGTGGATGTTAGAGACCTTGCACTCCTCCACCTTCCAATTCAGGATGCCCCACAGATGCTCAGTAGGGTTTAGGACTGGGGACATGATTGGCCAGTACAGCACCTCATTTTCTTAAGCAAGTCGAGTTGGAGGTGTCTTTGGGGTCATTATGTTGGAATACTGCCCTGCAGCCAAGTTTCCGAAGGGAGGGGATCATACTCTGTTTCAGTATGTCACAGTACATTTTGGCATTCATGGTTCCCTCAATGAACTGTAGCTTCCCACAGCTGGCATCACTCATGCAGCCCCAAACCATGACATTCCCACCACCATGCTTGACTGTAGGCAAGACATACTTGTCTTTGTACTCCTCACCTAGTTGCTGACACACACAATTGACACCATTTGGACCAAATAAGTTTATCTTGCACTCATCAGACACAGAACATGGTTCCAGTAATCCATGTCCTTAGTTTGCTTGTCTGGCTGACCCTCCACCTCTTTGACCTCTGCAGCAATGCTGGTAGCACTCATATGTCTATTTTGAACAGACAAACTCTGGATATGAAGTAAACTCAACTTCTTTTATCGACTATGACAAAGCCTGTTCTGAGTGGAACCTGTCTTGTTTAACTGCTGTATGGTCTTGGCCACAGTGCTGCAGCTCAGTTTCAGGTAGTTGGCAATCTTCTCATAGCCTAGTCCATCCGTATGTAGAGGAACAATTATTTTTTTCAAATCCTCAGACAGTTCTTTGCTTTGAGATGCCATGTTCAACTTCCAGTGATCAATATGAGAGAGTGTGAGAGCATTAACACCAAATTTAACAAACTTGCTCCCCATTTGCACCTGAGACCTTGTAACATTAACCAATCACATGACATCACGGAGGAAAAATGGCAAGTCTGCCACAATTTGTCCTTTTTCACTTAGGGGTGTACTCACTTTTTTGCCAGATATTGATGGCTGTGTCTTGAGTTATTTTGAGGGCACACCAAATGTACACTGTTATACAAGCTGTACACTGACTACTTTATATTGTATCAAAGTGTCATATCTTCAGTGTTGTCCCATGAAAGGATATAATACAATATTTACAAAAATGTGATGGGTGTACTAATTTTTGTGAGATATTTTATGTATTTTGGCTAATAGAGGGGAACTTGACACCCAATTGTTGATACTGTAGAGGATGCTGTGGAGGTTAAAGAAGAATGATGCAGCTCCACCCACTCACAATTGAAGAAGTCAGTATATACTAACAGTCAGCGCCAATATAGCAGCACTTTACAGGAACATACATTGTGATGTGGGCAGGGGAAAAGGATGCTCAAAACTCACTCCACTGTGCCCTGTGTTCTGCACATAGCAGTGTAGCGGATGGATATTTATATACATAGTCTGCAGTTGCTTTCCCTTAGACATTGTTTATTACAGTTACTGTCCTGGAATGGGCTAACTACTAATAAAGAAATAAAAAAAAAAAATCAGAAGTATTTCCACTTAGTCATCAAACTCTGAGGGCAACATGTATGAACAGGACTGCGCCTTGTTTGCTCTACATTTAAATGGGTGCTTTCCAGTATCAGGCGCATTACAAAGTGTCCGCGGCACTTTGTAATGCGCCTAAGATCGGGGGGGCGTACTGGAGGTGTGTCGCACTACAACCGTATGAAACTACACATTTATAACTTCAGTACGGCAACTCTAGGCACATTACTACTGGAACAGGTAGAGAACTTTAAAAGTGGTATAACTGAGCAAGAAGTGTCGCTTAGTAGCTAGAAAGCACTAAATCTATGACCCGCAGTAGAACAGGTTCATAGATTAAGGCACATTCTGTGCTACAAATGCGCTAAAAAAAATGCCGCCTGGGTGCCAAATTACATACATGTCGCTCTGAGTATTCACAATAGACATGCCTTTCACAGTTCAGAGATCACTTTCGATTTGTAGGGCACTTTTAATCATCAGGATGACGATGATACATAATATCTCGATTATTCCAATGACAAAAGATTATGGGAAATACTCACAAGATAAGAGACCTAAGTACAAGTCACAGAATATGCCAACAAAAATAATAAATTGAATTTGTTAGATCTATTTACACCTATTTTTCCTGTGACCAGAGTAAGAGCAGTTCCTACCTGTTTACACAAGCTTCCCTAGGTTACCTCCACCTCTCACTGCTCTAGCAGCGGCTGTGTTGATAATGCCACTCCATGCTGTGTCTTAACAGCAGGGCAGAGCTTGCTTCTCAGTCTCTGATCTTATCTTTCTACTACAAAAAACGCTAACCCTCAACTCACCGAGGAGCAGTTTTCTACCATCTTGTCAGATATGTGTAATTGTATCAAAGGTAATGAAGTCATTCAGCAGCTAACAGTGTGTATTGGCAGCATAATCAGTCTTAGCCAGGAACAGGAGCCAGCAGAGCTGAAATGTCAGTCACTGCTGTAGACCTGCTTCATCATTTTGCATTATACTCTAAATAAAATAATGTAGATCATCATCTTTTAAGTAAACAATCCCTCCCCCTCAGAAAGTCAGTGTTGATGCATCCACAGGAGATTAAATTGGCCATGTGGTGCGTTATCGAGGAGGTGACTGTATCGGACCCAAGTATAATCCGTTCCAAACTCCTCCAACGTGAGGCAAATTGAATTTTTAGATTTAATTCATTAGCCCCAAAAGGCTTAAATGAAGTATTTAATTTAAAGATGTTTTTATGATTGTAGTAAATATAGGGTTAATTTCCTTAGATCATCTGATGTCTGTCGTAGTGAATAAAAGTATTCGGATCAGTGGTGGGGAATACCTACAATGGGAGGTAATACTTGGTCATGCCCGCTTGAGGAAGGAGGTCTGCCTCCAAAACGTTGTGGTCTGGCGTGCGGAGAAACCCAGGACTAAGCGCTTTTTCAGTGATGAAAAATTGGTGTTGGTTATACACTTGCTACTAGCATATGGACGTTAACATAGATTAATACTGTGTGGGATTATGGACATATCACAGGTTTTTATACAATATACAAGTCCGTGAAGGATGTATTAATGCTTTGTAATGAAAGAATATATTAAAAAAAGAAAAAGAGTTTGCAACATCTGAAAGTGGTATGAGGATTCATACAGTCTGTACATGACTTTGTTTGGATGCATGTAACCTCATTATACAGTGAAAATTGCAACAAAGGTGGTTTAAGGCAGATGAGTTAACTGAGGCATTTTTTAAACTGACCATATAAACTTTCAAAATGTGTTCCTTTTTGATAAACATGGTTTCGAATACATGTTGTCTGCCAAAATAAGGTATGTTGAAAAAATGTAAGTGGACATCCCTGAAAACTAAGTAGCTACATATGACAATAAATTAGGTTGATATTGGTAAGAGTAGGAGGTTTCTTTCAAGGACTATTGACATAGAAAACAAAAATGTATTTTGTCCAAATAACTAGAAGGTCCTGTTAACTGAAGAGAAGATGGAAGACTTTCAAAGCTTTAACCTTTCAGAGTGCAAAGATTAATTGTGTGGCAACAATCTGAAATTAGAGCCACATAAATTACATGTACAAGCTGGAGATTGATGAAGCTCTATCCGCTTAAAAGGTTACTTTGTATCAGAGGCTGAAATTCTGTTCTACATAAAGTCATTTCTTCAAGGAAGTGATTTGCCACTGATTGACTAGGCCTTGTATGTCTACACTCTGTTACAAACATATGCGTCAACCATGAATGATGTACTGCGCTACATACTGGATTTATAGATGGGGACCATAGACTCTTCTCATTTTATGTATTCAGAATCATGTAACTTTCTTTATGTTTATGGCAGACATATTTTCAGTTATTTTTGTTGTGAGCTAATTTGGAAATAGTTTTGTATGTGTCTTCATGTCAACTTGAAGAGGTTGTCCAGTGAAGGAAAAACTTAAACGGTGCAGGGGTGGTGGAAAAATAGAAAAAAATATACATTTACCTAACTGTCCCTGGCCACTGCCAATCTGGAGCTCGCGGGGTACCACACCTCTTAAATGTTGGGTTTTAATCCGTTTACACAGGAGAGATTCGCACTCCATTCACTAAAAACAGAGTGTAAGCCTCTCCTAAGTGTCAAGATAAGAACTGGGAAGTGAAGGGGAGTGGGAGTTCCAGGTCGGCAGAGGCAGCCGGGGACAGGTAGGTAAATATAACTTTTATTCTTTTATTTCTCCCTATTTGGCCCCATTTAGGATCCATTTTCTTCCATTTAACAACCTCTTTAACAGAACAGGTAGAAGCAAATTCCTTGTACATGCTTGTTACTGGGTCTCTTTCAAGAAACCTAAAGAAGTATACATTCAGATAGCTCTCACTTTTCACATATCTACAGCCTTTCTGGGGTTATCTATCAATATCAGATGGATGGTGTCTCTAGACTACCTCCAATCTATTGACTGCCCACACACAATCAAAGTGGTTTTCTCACCATGCAGTTTCACAAAATTAAAGTCAGTTTTTGAATCACACATGCTGTTCAGGCTGTGAGCAGGTCTATAGCAGTGACTGACACATCAGCTCAGCCATTCTTAACTGTGGTCATGTTACACTGAGATGAGTGCAAGAGATTTACCCTGTTTCCCCGAAAATAAGACAGTGTCTTACATAAATTTTTGCTCCTAAGGACAAGCTAAGATTCCTTTTTAGGGGATTTCTTATTTTTCTGTGAACAATAATTCACATTTATTGTCGAACAAATAATCAACATGTATTAATATACTGTAGTGATTTCATCACAAACATCAGCATAAGCAGCCAAACTCTGAATTGCATAAAAAAAATGCACTATGTCTTATTTTCGGGGTGTCTTATTTTCAGGGAAACAGGGTATAAAGTGTAGTACTTGACCTGCAGAGATATAAAGAGTGTTTACTTAGCTAAATGAGAAGCCTTCAAAGTCCTTTGCGAAAGATAAGACTCTGCAGGAGGTGACTCACCATGGATGGACTGAGTGGGTGACGGCAGCTTAGAGCAATGAGAGATAAAAGAGAGCAAGGAAAGGTGGGGGAGAGATGGTCGGAACCAGAGATACTTGTGTGCTTTTAGAGGAGATAAAATCTTCTTCATCTCCTGACCAAAGAACAATCAACAAAGCATTGTATTTAGAAAAAGCATTCAATTACCTGTCCCTACTTGCTAAAAACTCATCATTGTAGTGCAAAAACCCCTTTAAGGCTGTGCAGGTCTCAGTTCAGCCTTAGTTCAGCACCTTGGCTCTTTCAGTCAGCTGATCAGCATCATGCTGGGTGTTGGAGCCCCACCTATCTTTTATTGATGGCCTATCTTTACTTAATAAGTATTAATGCATATTAAATCAAGTTTTAACATATTTCCAAATATATTTCAGATACAGATTTAAGATATTGCCTTAATACAATTTTCTAATATGATGAAGTGCTACAGGAATTTCACGTTCTTTATCTTTACCTTTTTTGTAATGGCCATTTCAGGATATTTTCTTTTCAGAGCTACTGTGAATCTAGTAGTACCAGGTAACAGTAAAATGAGTGGATATTTCCTATTAATAGTCCTACTGAGAATCTGAAATTGCAATCATTATGAGATTACAGTATAAAAGCAACATGTTCACACAACCCAAGCTGCAACTTAATGCATGAATGACAGCTAATATTGGTTAACATTCTTAGCTATGCTAATGGTCTGTGCTGCTCCTCTACAGAGCCACAGGTAAGTCTCTTTAGACTCTTGAGTCACCCGCTGTGAACAACTGCATGGTAACATGCAGACAGCTCAAGTTAACACACTAAAGCGCCAGCTGAAACTGAAACTACCACAAATTATATGTATGTTAAAAGCTTCTCTACAGGAACCAGAATTTATACTTCCAGTTGTTTTGTAATACCAGACCAGTATAATTAGTCTTATAAAGAGCTCAGCTGCAAATACAATGTTGTCGCTGAGGTGAATAAAAATATTAGGATTTTTCTACAGTTTGAAATTATTCTCCATAGCACACTGCTACGTAACATTGCAGTGTTAATTCTATAATACATACGTACAGTGCCTGAATAGAAAAGAGTGACAGACTGAACTCCATCACAGAAGTGAAAACGGACACCAAGGGATCCGTTTCACAATGGAAACCGACAGTGCCAGACAGAGCCTGTTAATTACAATGGGTCCATTGGGTTAACACTGTGCTGACCATTGTTAAGATGGAAAAAATAGCGCAGTGGAACCTGCGACATTGGTGACATATGTGAACCAAATCAAACTCCTCTTACATTATTTTTGTAAATGAAACTAATCTAATAGCAATGGCCAGGTTCAAATATGGATAGAAGAGGTCATCTTCACGGCACTCACCACGGCTTAGAGGAAGGGTGTTCATACGTGAGACGGCTGTTGCCTTTCTGTCGTTCTTGGCGTGTCCTGTATACCTGAATGCCTTACCTTATCATATTATGACAAGGTGCTGAAGATTACCTCTTCTATCCATATTTGAACTTTTGTGATGCTTTCTTTTTGATTCACTGAGCACCACTGTAGTGTTAAAAGGGGTTGTCTCACTACATCGATTCATCTTACCTCAGTCCTGTTTTCTTGGTTTCATTTTGAATTCAGGGGGCGTGTTTACTAGCTTCTACTAGGCTGCAGTAGAAGCCAGGTCTGTAGCTATAGCAACCAGTACTGGCAGCCTATCAGGATGGATCAAACAGGTCTTTAGCTATAGTGATCTGAGGAGCTGATGCAGCCCATACAAGAGGGGATATCTCAGAATACGTAGGACAATGTTAATGGACACATATTACAAAGTGACTTGTTTTTGCAAGATCTTTAACATAAAAAGCAATCATTGTAGTGAGACAACCCTTTTAAAAATCATTGTATGTGTTGGCATACCGTATTGAGGGATCATATATATTTCAAATCTACCGTGTGGCGCCAAAGTATATTTTTTCTTGTTTTCTGGATTAGCAATGGTCAGGTGCTTGTCATATTTTTTACCTCCCTTATCTTTTTTTGCTGTTTCCTGTTTTGAAAGCCACTTTTTAACATGGTTAAATAAAATGGAGAGGTTACCATAGTCCTCTTTTCGCCTGCTGCTTCAGTAGGAATACTGCATTTTATACCACCCATGGAATGACAATGACAAGACAGGTCCTACTTAGGATGATTTGCTCTTTGCTACTTAATCCAATACAGAAGGATCCCAAAGTGTAAAACTATAGCAGAAAGCACTTTCAAAGGTTTTGAGTTCTTGTTCCAAAACCAAATGTGTTATGTAATTGTGATTTTTCTCTGACTGGGACTACTAATAACATTTACTTTGATGGTATTTTCTATGCAGAAACCACCTAGCATGGATTAGAGGTTCTCTATGGGTTAAAGGGGTTAGCCTGTTAAAAAAAATTTAGTTTTAGCATCAACATTTGGAAGTAAGTGCTCCAAACAGTGATGTCAGCCAATGCCGTAGCATGCATGTCCAGTTGGATTTAAGACCAGGAGAAAACTCTAGACCGGCAGAGATTAAGGACAACGCAGTGCTGGATCCAAGGTAAAAGGAGAGGTGAGTATAGCTTTTTTATTTTTAATGGGCAGCAGGATGTTAAAAACAAAAAAAAGATCTGGAAAAGCCCTTTAATTTCACATGGATAATAGTGATGGCAGGTGATCGTGAAATGGGTTCTATAATTCAACAATGTAAAGATATAATAGCACAAACGGAAATTCTGCTCACCTCTATGGACTTCTTACCGCAATGCTGCACGGGGATCCACACATCTTTGCTCTCCGTTACGGACTCACCACCAGCCAAGTGGATGTACACTCACACGCCACCGGATATCCTGGTATGCATCCCGCAGGACTGCCGTTACCGAGAAATCCAAAAGTCCGAGTAACGGTAAAATGGCATAGATTTTATTGATGCATTAAAACAGCATTTTCAGCATTACAGCAACATTACTCCCAAACAGGTGATGCAGACACAGACGCGTTTCGAGTTTACTACCCTTGCTCACTGTGATGGCGGCAAAATTGTTGCCTGACTTAAAAATATACTAAAACCAATGACCATATAGAAAACCTATCACATGGTAAAGATAGAGACACACAAAACCTGTAATGGATCTTTTCTAATGAACATGTACAGATGTAGACAGAATGCATAGATGTGTAAACATGTACTAATACGTCAGCCAAAATCAACCTAGTCTACCTGTATATATAATATGCATGATGTTAGAACTCCTAAAATGGATGTACAAATTTACATTTTTAGAAAAGCGCCCATTTTTTAAATAAAAATAAAGCATATCTGTGCGATAATTAAGACCCTCTGGTCTTAGGATCCATTGTGCCTCTCTTTGTCTTACAGTTTTAACCCAATTTCCTCCCCGATATGGGGGGATTTCTCGGTAACGGCAGTCCTGCGGGATGCATACTAGGATATCCAGTGGCGTGTGAATGTAAAGATATATCCTTGACAGATAAAGATACCAAAAACAACTAAGTCTTTTGTATTATTGTCCATAACATGATATTTCTGGCTGCATTACACCAATAACTGTTAGGCTTTCCTCTTCAGAGCAGACTGGTAACATGGTGTCTCACAAGGGAACTGCTTACTTCTTGGCTTCAGTTCTAGCATCCCTGAGTTAACCACGTGCAAAACAAATTAGCAGCAATAAAAATAAAAGGAACAATTGAGTGACAGGAGAACGTGACAATTCTCTGTCATGAAACAAGCCAAACAGAGAGGTTGCACACAATAATAGGTAATAAAGCTTGCACAGGGACATCATTCTTCTGTGTGATCTATGATGATTGTCAAATCCTGGCTGAAAATCCACGTTCTGAATGAGGAAAACTACACTTCTTTACACGCAGTCAGCTAGACAGCTTGGCTAATAAAACAAGGCTTCCATTGATTAAAAAAGCACACCATGGAAAGCTTGCCTGTAAAACACTGCTATGCAAACAGTACATAGCAAAATGCAATGATATTTTAAAAAAATGGTCATTTGGATCATTATGTTGTCAGATACATTTCGAATTTTGGATCCTCAAAAAATGGCAAATATTAGTTTTTAGTACAGTAAGTACTGTGCCTGAGATCTGTCTAATAATATTGCACCCATCGCGCAACATTTCCAAAACATTGCTTTATTGCCAGAAAATAATCTAGCTAACATTTCACATCTTTGCTCGAACTTAAAATAATTGAACAGCAGAGAGTCTGGCTTTTTTAAAATATTTGTCTTATCTTTAGAACCATTTTCCATATATGCTTTAAAAGCATCTAGATACTGTAGAGGGGGTTTCATTGAGTCAGAATTAGGCAAATTAGCAGCATGTCTATGATGAATACATTGCCAGATGCGAATTCATCTTCACTAACACCACTTGCCTACAATAGTATGTAGGTGTTCCATGTGCCAGCAAAGCAGCTTTGACTTATCAAGACAAAAACTCCACCAAATCTCTTAAAGGGGTTGTATCACTGCATAAATTCATCTAAACTCAGTCCTGTTTTTTCAGTTTCATTTTTGAATTCAGGGGCTGGTTTACTGGCCTGCAGTGAGGAGCTGCTGAGGACACCAGGTCTGTGGCTATAGCAACCAGTGCTGGCAGCCTATCAAGAGGGATCAAACAGGTCTGTGGCTATAGTGACCTGAGAAGCTGATGCGGCCCATACAAGAGGGGATATCTAGGAATCGATAGGATACTGGTAATGGACACATGTTACAAAGTGACTTGTTTTTGCAAGATCTTTAACATACAAAGAAATTCTTGTAGTGAGATAACCCCTTGAATGTGTCCTGTGGTATCTGTTAGCAGGACAGTAGTAGCAGATATGTCCTGTAAGTTGTGAGTTAGTGTCTCCAAGTATCAGACTTTTCAACCACATCCCACAGATGTTTGATCGAATTAAGATATGGAAAATTGATGGTCCTGGAGAACTATAAAATGGTTTGCAGTGTGGAACAGCACAGTAGCCTGCTCAAAGAGCCCACTGCCTTTTGGGTATACAGTTGTCATGAAGGTGTAGTTGGCCTGCAGCAATGTTCAGGTAGTTGGCATTTGTCGAAGTAACAACCACATAAATGGTAGGACTTAAGATTTCCCAACAGAGTATTCCCAAAATAATCACACTGCCTTTGCTTGCCTTCTTACCATAACAACCCCTGACACCATCTCTACCCCAGATACAAGCACTCAGTTCTCAACATTACAAAAAATGTGATTCATCAACTCAAACTATCATCATCCATTACTCCATAGTTCAGTTCTGATGCTCACATGCCCATTGTAGGTGCTTTCATACTTTGGGGTCAGCATGGCTTCTCTGACCACTCTACGGCTACACAGCCCAATAAACAAAAAGCTGCAATGTACTGTTGGCTCTAACACTTTTCTATCATAGTCCGCATTAACTTTTTTCAGCAACTTGTGCTATAGTACTGCACCTGTTCTCTCATAAAAGTCAGACAGGGAAGCAATCACTCCCATGCACATAAATAAGTCCTGGGCGCCCATGACTTGGTTGTATTTTTACTAGTCGCCTTCACTTTTGGTTGGTATTAACTGCTGTATACTAACAGTTGCCCACAAGACTTGTCGTTTTGGAAATGCTATGGCCCAGTTGTCTAGCTATCACAATTTGGTCCTTGATGAAGTTGTTCAGATCCTTACTTCTTACTATTTTACCTGCCTAAGGCTATGTTCACACGGCTTAACTGCGGGACGTAATTACGCCCCGCAATTACGCCGTGTGGACGGGGGCGAGGCGGGAGCGGGGGAGCGAGCGGGGGGCCGGCACATCGCCGGCCCAAAGACGTGTATTACCACCGGCGCGTATATGCCACTGGTAATTCACATGTCACTTATCTCCCCCTGCGGCGGATTCGCTGAGCTGGGAGAGGAGACGTAATCCATAGTTCTCTATGAGAACTGTGGATTACCGTAATGACTGGGACGTATTTCAGCCCTAATTTGCGCACTTCGGCGCGTAATTACAGACCAAGATACGGCCCATTTTAAGCCGTGTAAACATGGCCTAACACATCAACTCTAAGAACTCACTGTAAGTTTGCGATCGTATGTATCCACACCCTTGGTAGGTGCAATTGTCATAAATATTATTACACCTGTCAGTGATTTTAATACCATATTTTAAGTGTATACAAAAATTTATGTGCCTCTTGCCCTGATTTTGTTTAATCAACCTGATGCTTTTGGCCTCAGCATTTTAGCACTTCCATATGTTAATCATATTGCTCAGTAGAAAAATGTTAACTCAACATATGTTAGAAATTCATGTTCTGCTCGATTGTAAAATATATAAATTAAGAACCCCATTTATAAATGGGTATCCAACTTCATCAAACAAAAGGGAACATCCTTCTCTTTTTCTAGAGGTTATGAAGCCTTTAGAGCTAGAGACCTCAAACTAGTGTCACTACACCTATTATTTTAATTGGTGGCAAGTACCCGTGAGTGGATGCCCGCTTTACAGGACAAAAAAAAGTTGTACAAAATTAACCTCGGGATAACAGTAAGGAATAAAGTCAAACTAGGATCAAGTCTTTCTAAACCAAGTGGTTAGCAATATGGTGGTATTCAGTCTCCTTGGTTTTGGTTGCAGCACATCTGTGTCATGGATTGTCTTACATGAAGCCTTAATCAAGTACAGGTGCAACATCCTAGTTAATTGGCATCCAAGTTGTAAGAGCTTGAGAAGAGAGAAACCTCCAGCTTGGTCATCAATAGCTACCACATCAACTAATTAACTTGACAGAGGGAGAAGGCTCCATGATATAGATATAAGACATTCAGGCTTTGCCATAGATATCAGACTTTTAGGCCATTCCCATTGAGGACTTTGAGGTCATGCCATATACATAAGACTTTTAGGGTATGTCATATATATATAAGACTATCAGGCCATTTCATAGATATAAGACTTTCAGGCCATTCCATAGATATAAGACTATCAGTATCAGGTCATGCCATATATATAAGACTTTCAGGTAATGTCATAGATATAAGACTTTCAGGCCTATCCATAGATAAAGGACTATCAGGTCATGCCATATATATAAGACTTTCAGGTCATGCCATACATAGTTACATAGTTACATAGTTAGTACGGTTGAAAAAAGACACGTGTCCATCAAGTTCAACCAAGGGTGGGGGAAATGGGTGAAGGGAGAGAGACAAGGACATTATGTCAGCCTCACTTGAGACCCACAAGGCATGAACCAATCTGCTCCAGTGTAGACCATATCTCTGACCCCAGAGCCTCCACCAGCGAGGATCCAGAATTTTACATGACTACGTACGCATTAATATTCTTTAGTTCCAGGTAGGTATCTAAGCCTTTCTTGAAACTCTCTACAGTTCCTGCCGCTGCTCAGGTAGGCTATTCCACAGATTCACAGTTCTTACAGTGAAGAACGCTCTTCTCCTCTGGAGATTGAATCCTTTTTTCTCTAGTCGAAGGGAATGACCTCTTGTCTTTTGAGGGGGCTTCACTTGAAATAATTTCTCCCCATACTTTTTGTAGGGACTATTTATATATTTATATCAATCATGTTCCCCGAAGCCGTCTTTTCTCAAGACTAAATAAGTTCAATTATACTAACCTCTCCTCATAACTAAGATGCTCCATTCCCCTTATAAGTTTGGTTGCTCGTCTCTGTACTCTCTCTAGCTCCATTACATCACTTCTATAAACTGGGGCCCAGTACTGAACAGCATATTCTAAGTGAGGTCGCACCAATGCTTTGTACAGCGGTAGAATTACATCCTTGTCCCGCGAGTCCATGCCTCTTTTAAAACACGCCAATATCTTACTTGCTCTAGAGGCAGCTGATTGACATTGCATGCTATTCTGTAGTCTATGATCTACAAGAATGCCCAGATCTTTCTCAACAAGCGAATCTCCAAGTTTTTCTCCCCCTAAGACATATGATGCCTGTAGATTATTTCTCCCCAGATGCAGAACCTTACATTTATCCACATTGAACCCCATTTGCCAAGTGGATGCCCAAGCACTCAGTGTGTCCAGGTCTGCTTGCAATTTATGAGCATCTTCCATAGATTGCACTACCCTGCATAGCTTGGTGTCATCTGCAAAAAATAGAGACGTGCTATCGATCCCTTCTACTATATCATTAATAAATACATTAAATAAGAGAGGACCCAATACTGAGCCCTGCGGCACACCACTCACGACCGGGGACCACTCAGAGTAGGAGTCATTTACCACCACTCTCTGGGTACGATCTAGCAGCCAGTTTTTGATCCAATTACACACTGTTATCTCTAACCCAATGGATTCTAGTTTACCCAACAAACGCTTATGAGGGACAGTGTCAAATGCCTTTGCAAAGTCTAAAAACACAATATCCACAGCTGCCCCGCTATCCAGACTTCTACTCACCTCTTCATAAAAAGAAATCAGATTGGTCTGACAGCTTCTGTCCTTAGTAAATCCATGCTGGCAATCACTAATAATATTGTGTTTGTCAACATACTCCTGTATATAGTCCCTTATGAGCCCCTCAAACATTTTTTCCCACAACAGATGTTAAACTTACTGGTCTATAATTACCTGGGCAAGACTTGGAACCTTTTTTGAAGATGGGAACTACATTTGCCTTGCGCCAGTCTCCTGGTACTATACCAGTCACCAGGGAATCTCTAAATATCATGTACAGGGGCACAGAGATAACCGAGCTGAGCTCTTTAAGAACTCTTGGGTGAATGCCATCAGGGCCTGGAGACTTGTTCACATTCAGTTTATTTAACTTGGCTTTGACTTTTTCTACACTGAGTGAATTAATTATAGCAGATGATGTATTAACAGTACTGGCACCACCTACTTCTGCACTTGGCCCACCCCCATCAACTCCTATTTCATTGACAGTATATACTGAGCTGAAGAACCTATTTAGTTCCTCTGCCTTCTCTTGGTCAGCAGTGACCAGCCCCCCATCACAGGTTTTTAAGGTTCCTACTTGCTCTGACTTTGGCTTTTTGGAATTTATATGCTTAAAGAATTTCTTGGGGTTAGTCTTGCTGTCCTTGGCCACCTGCCTTTCATATTGAATTTTAGCTGCTTTTATCACTTTTTTACAGATTTTATTAAGCTCTCTATAATTTTCAAAGGCTGATGCTGACCCCTCTGACTTATATTTTTTAAATGCCCTTTTTTTATTGTTTATTGCCCTCTTAACAGAAGGTAGGAGCCATGTTGGTTTTAGTTTTAGTCGCCTATACTTGTTACCCATAGGAATATATTTTGCAATAAATTTTCCCAAAGTATATTTAAAGCTCCCCCACTTGGCTTCTATATCACCATTTGCTAATAGCTGCTCCCAGTCTAGGTCCTGTATTGCATCCCTCAATAAGGAAAATTTGGCCCTTTTAAAATTAAATGTTTTTGCCTTCCCGCTCTGTTTTTCTTTTTTCCAGTTTACACTAAAGTGAATTATATTATGGTCACTGTTACCAAGATTTTCAGAAACCGTGACCGCTCCATAGTTATAAGACTTTCAGGCCAATCCATAGATATAAGACTATTATGTCATGCCATATATATAAGACTTTCAGGTCATGCCATTGATATAAGACTTTCAGGCCAATCCATAGATATAATACTATCAGGTCATCCCATATATATAAGACTTTCAGGTCATGCTATAGATATAAGACTTTTAGGTCATGCTATAGCTACAGGACTTATGTCATGCCATAGATATAAAACTTTTAGGGCATGTCCCCACTGCACGGGTTTCCGGACGGTTTTTCAGCCGGTTTGCGGTTTTGCAGACCGCCTGAAAAACTGGCCGATAATGAGCACAATGGTGCTCTATGGAAAACCCGTGCAGCAGTCCCCATTGCAGGGGTTTTCCGTCCGGCGGTTTTGCCGCCCGCGGTCCGTCGGCAAAACATTCATCAAGCACAATCTTCCGTCTGGTTTTCGGATGGAATCTGTGCTTATGAATGTGAAGGGGGAGGGCTTTTCTCCGCTCATCACGGAGAAAAGCCGTACCCCCGCGGCCGTGGGGACGGCCGCAAAACGGGACAAAAGCGTCCGGTATTTGTCCTGTGCAGTGGGAACGCACCCTTAGGCCATTCCATAGGTATATGACATCTAGGCCATGTTGGAAATAATTAGGTAAATCGCTCTTATCATTACAAAAAGTATTACATTGTTGAAAAACAGAAACCAATGAAAAAATACATACATGCACCACAACAATCATAATTATCTAATAAAGCTAACTCTTTATATATAGTATTCTGAATGCTGTACACACTAAGAAAAAAAGTTGCTTTATTTTCCAAAAAGAATTTAAAAATCTATTAAATTGGTTAAAGGTACCCCAACATGGTACCAGTAAAACTATGACTCATCTTGCAAAAATAAGCCCTTAAATGGCTACATCCATGAAAACATTGAGGGCTGCGACAGTAGTATGGCATCCTATCAGCCCAAAAACTGGCGCTGCCCTGTTCACTAGATTTATAATGAGGCGCACTCCAAAATTAGGCGCATTATGCAGCCCCCGCAGCCCGTTCTACTGCGCCTGAGATCCGGGGGTGTTCGAGAGGTATGTCGCATCACAACCGCATCCCTACACATTTATGGCGGGAGGACAGCAAAACTGAGCTCATTACAGCTGGAGCAGGTAGACCAAGCTAAAAGTGGTTGACCTGAGCCTGAGTTGTCGTTTTGGAGCTAGAAAGCGCTAAATCTATGACCCGCAATAGAGCAGATTCATAGATTCAGGCACATTCTATGCTATTAAAAAAAATGGCTTTTGAGCGCCAATATACATACATGTCGCCTTAAGAAGTTATGGGTCACGGAATAAATTTGTTTTTATTCTGCCAAACTATTAGAATGTAAATTTAACTGTACTTATTTGGATTTAGTGTCATTATATTCATACCAACCGAGTATTGCAAAACAAAAAAAAATAGCAGGATTGCTATTTTTTGTCACCACTGCAGCCGCTGGTTGGCACGTGCCTCTGCTCATACTACGTGGGGGCAGCCATGTTGCCTGAGCTTCTTTTAACAGCATTTAAAAAAGATGCTTTACGGTAGCTATATGGACATAGGAGCCTATGAACAGGAACAAGCCCATTGCTGCTTTTTTCAACCACAGTATACGGTATAGGTTTCTTCAGGAAGTTTGTATCACTTTTTCTGTCAATAGATCTCCATTGTTTTCTTCTGCTGCACCATAAATATGTATTCATGTTACGTTTTGTGACTTTTTTTTGCGGCATTTTTCAACCTTACAAATCATTTGATGACTAATTTGATTTGTGATTAGAAAAACACACCAGAAAAAAAACACAAAAAAACCTGTTTGAAAAAATGCATGGACTGAAAATAAGAAGTGTACACTGTAAGGCCTGGTCTACACGGCTTATTCAAGCCGTAATTGCGGGCCGGATTTCGCCCGCAGTTACGGCTTGAATAAGGGGCAGGACGGGGGCGCGGCGGGGGAGCTGCTCACCGGCCCCATAGACAATGCATTGTTTACGGCGCGTATGCGCCGTAAATAATGTGCCTGTCACTTTCTCCCCCCCCGGCGGATTCGCCGAGCGGGGAGGATCAAAGGAATCCACTGTTCTCTATGAGAACAGTGGATTCCGTAATTACTGCGACGGATTGGAGCCGTACTGCAGCGCAAATCCGGCGCGCAGTACGGCTCCAATCCACGGCAAAATAAGCCGTGTGAACGGCCCCTAAGTGTGAAGGAAGCCTCAAGTCAATGTCCACCTTTTAATACCATGTAACTGTAGGTCTAGAATCCAGTGGTGATTTTTTTTTCAGTGTATCTTCATTGTGAACATAGTTTTGGAGGTTGCTATAAACTGTCAATCTATAAGCAGTATGTAATAAATGGTGGCAGCATGTATTTGGAATGTAATATTTTAAATCTATATTGGGATGGTATTTGGAGTTATGTACGAAAAAAAATAAATCTCCAAATACTATAAAGATATATTAAGAAAAGAATCAGTAATAAATTATTCGGCCTGACAACTGAACTGACAATAGACAGGACAGAACAATTCAACACAGCAGAACTAAACAGTTTCCAAACTTCTATACTTTGTACAGCCTGCCATTTTCATCTGAGCTTTAATGTCACCCTGTTATATGGAGGTTTCAAGGGTCTAGCACAACTGATTTGGATCCGACTTTAAAACCAATCACCAGATATGCTATTAAATTCTGCATGCACATATCCTGTATAGATGTAGGTTGGACTTTCAGAATAATTTCCTCTGCTGGACCTTAAAGGGGTTTTGCCACAAAGTGAGTTCCTTACCTCTTATCTGCTCAGGAGAGAATATAAACAAAGCATGCTGAGTCATGAACGGCTGCAGGGGTGAGAGGTAGGGGGGTGAGCAGAGAGCGAGGAAGAAGGGAGCGTCTGCAATGTTTACTCAAATAATTACATTACAACCAGTGGATTCTCAACACAGCAGACAACCTCATACACTGCACTTTCTCCCCAGCCCCTTGCAAGCTCATTCCTGTTCCCTTCCATCAGATAAGAAGTGCAAACACGCAAGCAGAGCCAGATCAGCTCCTGTCAGTGTCCTGGTCCTGTCTAATGTAAACTGTCAGGAAACTTGGGGGACTGAGCAATGCTGCAGCTTTCACAGGTTTCACTTTTTGTAATCACATATATTTAGAAAAGTGATTAAATACCCATTTTGGAGTATCACACGTCAACATTACATCGTGGCAAAACCCCTTTAAGGAACTCCAGTCCGACACAGATTATACATCAAGACAATGATCCTTCTGACAAAAGCAAATGACGGACCTCAGTTCTACAAAGAAAAGTTTACTGTTCCTCCTCAAACTATTGATGCTTGGTTTAGCTATAATATTACCTATTAGTTGCCAATTAGTTCTTATAGCTTTAATTTTTCATAAGTATGTACAGAAATAAAATAATCAACACCAGAGATAATAACCGTTATGGAGAGTCTAAATGGGATAGTGGTTATTCAGAATTTTAAACTCCATTGTAGATTGAGCTTCTCCAACATTGCATCTTAATGAAATCATAGGAATTTCACATTAATATGAAGGAATGACATAGCTGGGCTGGCAGGGTTTTGGTGGTGTAGTATAATTATACAGAAAGCTATGATTACATTTTAGGTAACGAAAATAGTAGACTTGCACTTGGCAACCACAGCTTAAGCAAACAATGCATGAATTAACCCATATATGTCTTAAGATTCAGATATCAGCAGACGAGATATGTCATCACAAGTCATAGATGAAGACGAAATTGTTTATAGATTCTCCGTGCCCCGCTAGTCATTAGGGCAACACTGGATCACCTGTTCGGTGTGTTGAGTGACTGCGTTGACCTTTAAGGTAGAAATAACAGGTTGAGGTTACTTGAAATAGATGAGTTTCAATCATACTGAATGATTATTACAGAAAAGCCTGTTAGAGTAGGCGGCTGTGTGTGAGCAATTTCTGGCTGTGCATGATTGACTGAGTCGATGTCTTAACTGAAAATGGCCATTGAGTGGGTGCAGGTCTTAATATGATTACAGAGCTCTGTGACTCAGTATGACATATAGTGTATAATGGGGTTTCTGTATGGGACCTTACTTACCTTGGATTAAAACAAAAGCTTATTGCTTCATAAACAATAGAAGGTTATTGCAAAGACTTGAGAAATTTACATAGTATACACAGAGGGCATACTGGATCTAGCCTGTGTGTAGTGGACATATGGTGGGATAATACCTTACATAAGAGTATATAATGTACGGGTTGTATGATTCAGCTTCACCTACATTTTCATTGACCCAAACAAAATTATTTGCTTCCAATTTTCATTGGTGTTTGGCATTTACACTTCATAATGCTCCCAGGCTGCAGTTTTTAATATGTAAAGAAAAGGAAAAAAGAGAAATAAAAGTGCTAAAAACCCATCACAGTTGTGGTAAATGTATAGCATTATACATAAATGTGTGTTAAAATAATGCCTAGAAATAATATATGGTTTTGCACATCCAAAAAACATTTGTGAAAAAAATTTGCATAGGTGCACACTGGTGCACTCCACCCACCTTCACAGGTTTTTAAATCAGTGCAGTGTGTTCAGAGGTTGGTGCCTTCACTCCTTGAAGTATGGAAGTCTGAATAGAGTCCAGGAGAGGTAACAATAGTGTAACAATAGTGTAGGACCACCTGCCTTTGAGGTCCCGTTGACGTTTCAGAGGTGGCTTAAGCAGTTTTGATCAAAAATGTGAACTAAGAACCTCAAAAAATTTTCATATATCCTAGATAGCAAAAATGCTTTTTCAAAAATTCCTATGTCCCCTTTGATAGTTTCTCTAGTTTATAGTGTGCTACTGATATTAGAATATGTATGTTAAAATAATGCAACATCATCATTTAATAAAAAAAATCTGGTTCCAGAGGTGGAGTTGTGCACCACCCGCAGATACCCCTTATGCCCAATGGAGATGATATAGTCTAGTAGTGAAGCTGCCATCGAAAAGAATTAATTTGCATTGCACTAACAGCTTTTGACATAACAGTTTGATCAATGTCCAATTACGTGTAAATACCACTATGCTGTTATATGCCATCACACCTCTGAGGCTCTGGGCCACTGCATTCTTACCATGCCTAAAATTTCCCAATGATATAATACTTTTCACTATACTTTCTTATTGACATATTATATTGTACCTATTATAATCATTTATAGTACATTTAATTTACAATTATTAGAGCAACAATGTTAAAATGAAGCAATTTGTGTAAAGAACCAAATCCACTTTCTAAAGAAACGCACCCATGAATTAACACAAATATTCCTGCTTCTTTTAAGACACTATTAGACTTGAAAAATATCTCCACCTGGTCGTGATGATCTATGCAAATAAATTGGTCAGATAGATAGATAAATAGATAGATAGAAAACTGAAAAATAGCAGCACTCAAGAATAAAAATTAAATATGTGGGTGCCTGCAATTTTCGACTTACGTCACAAGTCCTCATACATATAACAGGAAAAACATATAAATAGATAGATAGATAGATAGATAGATAGATAGATAGATAGATAGATAGATAGATAGATAGAAAGATATGAGATAGATAGAAAAATAGATATGAGATAGAGAGACAGACAGACCGACAGACAGACATGAGATTTATAGAAAAATAGAGACATGAGATAGATAGATAGATAGATAGATAGATAGATAGATAGATAGATATTAGATAGATAGATAGATAGATAGATAGATAGATAGATAGATATCAGATAGATATGAGATAGATAGACAGACAGACCGACAGACAGACATGAGATTTATAGAAAAATAGAGACATGAGATAGATAGATAGATAGATTGATAGATAGATAGATAGATATGAGAGAGAGAGATAGATAGATAGATAGATAGATAGATAGATAGATAGATAGATAGACAGGCATGAGATAGATAGAAAAAAATATAGATATGAGATAGATAGACAGACAGACCGACAGACAGACATGAGATTTATAGAAAAATAGAGACATGAGAGAGATAGATAGATAGATAGATAGATAGATAGATAGATAGATAGATAGATAGATAGGAGATAGATATGAGAGTGATAGATAGATAGATACATAGGAGATAGATATGAGATAGATAGATAGATATATAGATAGATAGATAGATAGATAGATAGATAGATAATCAAAAACATAAATATAAATCGATAGATACAGAGAGAGAGAAAGAACAATGAGATAGATAGAAAATTAGATAGATGAATAAATATAAGATAGGTAGGTTGATATACATAAAGATAGATAGATATGAGATAGATAGATAGATAGATAGATAGATAGATAGATAGATAGATAGACAGACGGACGGACGGATAGATATGAGCTAGACAGACAGATATGAGCTAGACAGACAGATATGAGCTAGATAGATAGATAGATAAATAGATAGATAGTAGATAGATAGATAGATAGATAGATAGATAGATAGATAGATAGATAGATAGATAGATAAAGATAGATAGAGTGAGTAACTAGTCCTTGTACCTAAATGGAGCTGATGACTGGTCACCAAATCTTGGTTTTCTTCTGGCAACTGCAAGATGTACAGATTTGAAGGTTTACGGTGGCCATACACATGAGATCTGAAAATGACTATTTTGACACGATTGTCCAACTGTCACGTGTTTGTGAAAGTATGTATATTAGACAGTAGGAAGTAATTTGCAGCTTTTAGGGTACGTGGGCACTGCTACCTATTGGGCCCTTGTACAGATGAACAGATAAGATCAATAGTATCTGTCTCTGCAGTGCACGGCAGAGCAGGTATTCAAACCATTCCTAAACTGGTATTTCTTTGTGATCTGTGGATGTTGTTCATTGAATTCCTTGATTGATTGTATATTGTGTCATGGTAAATTCATACCCTTTAAATTGACCCCTGAGATATCCTAACGGACTACTATTTTCTCACCTATGACCCCTTTACCATCACCTGGTTTGCATTTAATTATTGATGTTTCTAAATACTTTGATTTTAAGTGTGTTATTCAACCCAAGTGACTGCATTGACAAAAGAGGGAGAAAACCAGGATATCTTCCTATGACAAATGAAAAGGGTCATGTTTGAAGGTGTGTGATTCTGTGTGTGGCATGTCTTCTGGGATTGTTATCTAGCAAGTTTCAGACTTTGATTTTTGCCTAATTGTGTTATCAAGGTTGCCAAGCAGAAATACCTGTTTAACTTGGAGAAATGCCCAGTGGTTGAGCAAATCTAGAACATACATTTCCACCAAGTAGTATCAGCAACAGAAATCTTTTAATAGCTTCATCGTTCCAGCAAAGCCTTACAATCAATCAAAGGATTAACTAACCAAGCTGTTTTTTAATGATACATGATCCTGTTTTATGCAATTGGATCTAAATTTGCTCGGTCTCTTAATTATGATCAGAGTTTGCAATGTGCCTTTTGTGGTGACTGATTTCAGCAGCACTAGGGGGAATGAGATTGCAGAAAATAACAATGTTTTAGGAAGGACGCAAGCATAATAGAGCTGTAATAATGCTTGCAATGTGACTGTGAATTGTGACTTTTAGTAATGCCTGGCTTACATCTTGGGCCAGAATGTGCAAAAGGAAAAGGTGGATATTTAAGTGAATAGAAAATGATTATATAGCAACTTAAAGGTATACTATACTTATAGTACACAAATTATACATGGAGCTGCTAACATTACTCACAAATAGGTGTTGAAATGTATTGTTTCCAGAGCTTCCTAGTAAAACATAAATGGCTTGTTTCACCAATAACATTTATCATCTATCTACAAAATAGGTAATGAACATATTAACATGGGGGCCGACCAATGAGGCTCACACCAGACATGGGAATAGGGACCTAGGGCTATTCTGAATGGAGAAGTCATGTGTGCCACTCCATTTACTATCTATAGACTAATGAAGATAGTTGAGCAGTGTCAAATGTTATCTCTGTTCAACTCATAGACAGTGAATTAAGCAGCAGTGCACATGTACGAGCACCACTGCATGCAAATAGAGGATTCTGGACTCCTGCTCTCATGATCAGACCCCTATAGTTCATGCATTTATCACCTATCCTGTGGATAGGTGATGAATGTTATTGGTTGGTCAGTCCCTTTATGAAAAATAACCTATCAGTGTTAGAGAAAGAAAGAAAGTAAAAGTAATAATAAAAGTAAAATTAAAAAGTAATAATAAAATTAAATTTACTGATGCAAATCAGACACTGCATTTGAACTGCGGTTCACCCGTAAACTTTAAAAAAAGAAATTAATTAAACTGACCCGGAAAAAAATTATGGTGCTCTGAAAGGGGTTTTCTTACTACAATGATTGGCTTTTAACATGTTGGGATGTGCCAGATGCAGAAAAGCATCGACAAAGTAAAACTGAGCCTTCTGCATGTTTCACAGTAGGTACCATGTTCTTGTAAATGCAAACAAGAATGCTTCATGTTTGGATCTGTGAACATAAAGCTGATGTGACTTGCAAAAAAAGCTTCACTCTTGTCTCATTTCTCCAAAGGACATTCTCCCAGAAGCTTTGTCGCTTATCAAATGCATTTTTGCAGGTTCCAGTCTCACTTTTTTATGATTTAAACAGTGGTTTCCTCCTATGTTATCTTACATTAAAGGTTTTTTTTTCACTATGCTGTTTCACAGAGTCACAGGCAGCTTCAGACTCACACTGCCTTGTCATGCTGTGGTTGGTTCTATAGCAGTGATTAACATATTTAGCTCCTCTATAATGAACTGAGCAGTACATAAGAAGTGAAAACAAGTGCTTATCAAAGGTAAACAATCTAATTGAGTTAAAGATAAATGGCAACATGTCAGAAAACAGGCACCATCATGCCAGTTTTAAGGTTCATTAAATGGAATGTATCATCAAAAATTGACTTATTGTTTAACTCACATTTTTATGTTAAACACATTTTTTAGGAATTTTTGGTTATGTTTTTTTAATTTTCCTTATCACTTTCGGTATTTTTTTAATAATTCTTAAGTCCTGCAGTTTTCACTTTGGCCACTAAGCCTAATAATCGTCTGACACTTCCTGCTCTGTTTAGAGAGCTTTTCAGCAGTGTGCTCATTATCAGTAACAGCAGGGTCACACTGAAAGGAGACACCATTGTGTACAGATAACACAGAATCCACCAGTCACAAGAGGAGATGTCACAGCTCCCCCTCCCTGCACAGTGAAAACTCTTCTATACAAGTCTATGGGACAGAATCTGTCTTAAGAATCCTATGTGCATGAAGCTTCTGTAAAGTATCTCTCTGACTGCTGTTAAAGCACTGCAGACAAGAATGTCTTCCCCACAATTATATATAGACGGCCGAACTGAGAAATCTACAATCAGGAAATAAAAACGACTGAGGGGAAAATAATATGGATCAGGGGCTTGAATTAATAAGTAAAACAAAAAAAATTGGCGACATATTCCCTTTAAATGAGTGTATAGTGCACCTGAATGAATGAATGAACCTGTCAAAAATCTGGCATCTGGTATACCTTGTATAGTATAATTGATATACATATTCTAGATGCACAGCAAAATGTAGGTGCATAGCATATCATTGCCAGCATAGTTGATGTCCATACTTTAGGCGCATTCACATGTGTCGTGCCTGGCGTATGTGCCTAGTTTTGGTGTATTACAGTTCCTTTGTATAGAGAATAGGGTGTCAACAGTTTTTTGGACCAAAATACACCCAAAAAATGGTGCAGCCCTAATTTGACATGTCTGCTCCATCCAAGTCAGGGTCACTACCCGCTCTCTGTCTAAACAGGAAGAGAGATACAGACAGTAACCTAGAGACACATTTGTGCACTCAGAGCAGATAAAATCTATCTTATCATCGGACCAGGGCAATATCAAAAGTGCAATGTATTTAGTAGAAGTCTTCATTTACCTTTCCCTACATGTTGAAAGCTAATCATCGTAGTGAGAAAACCCCTTTATGTCCACTTTGGCAAAGGCAGCAATGGATGGTGCTATGTGACACTGATGTACTTTGACCTTGAAAGACACCTGTAATTCTAACAGCACACACCTTCATTCAACATGTCCCTATGGTAAAACTATTTGCTATCTTTTTTAGGGGTATCATTATTTTCGTCCAGGCCTGTTTCTTTGCTTTTTTTGTTACCAACAATTTTGTCCACATGCAGGCTCGGACTGGGCCGCCGGGGAACCGGGGGATCCCCCGGTGGGCCCCCCCCGAGCCGCTGCGGGCCCTAGAGGCAGTGCCGTCGCTCCCCGGGGCCCGTCCGCGCATCCGTTCCCTGTGCGCCCGGGACCTGCGTCCCGAGCGCCCAGAGACCGGCCCGGGAGTTGGGGACTAATGTCCCCGACTCCCGGGGCTGCGCGGTGTCAGCGGAGCACAGTGCCACTAGCGCTGCGCTCCGCTGATCTCCCCGGCAGGCTGAATGCATTAGGCCTTCAGCCTGCCAGGCGCCGGCCCCTACTGCTGACGTATGCGGCGCAGTGACGTCACTTCACCGCGCCGCCTATGCAGGGCGGCAGTACGGAGCCTCGGAGCGGCCGGAGCAGGAGCCCGAGCCAGGTAAGTGGCTGTTTGTTGTTTTTTGTTTTGTTTTTTTAACTGGCTACAAGGGGGGGCCCTGGCTACAAGGGGGGCCCTGACCAGAGGGGTGTCCCTGACTACAGAGGGGGGGTCCCTGACTACAGGGGGTCCCTGGCTACAGAGGGGGGTCCTGACTACAGAGGGGTGTCCCTGGCTACAGAGGGGGGTCCCTGGCTCCAGAGGGGGGTCCTGACTAAAGGGGGTCCCTGGCTACAGAGGGGGGTCCTGACTACAGAGGGGGGGTCCCTGACTACCGGGGGTCCCTGGCTACAGGGGGGGCTCTGACTACAGGGGGGTCCCTGGCTATAAGGGGGGCCCCGACTACAAGGGGTCCCTGGCTACCTAGGGGGCCCTGGCTACCTACAGGGGGCCCTGGCTAACAACAGGGGGCCCCTGACTACAAGGGGGGCCCTGGCTACCTAAAAGGGGTCCCTGGCTACCTAAAGGGGGGCCCTGGCTACAAAAGGGGCCATGGCTGCAAAAAGGGCCATGGCTGCAAAAGGGGCCCTGACTACAAGGGGTCCCTGGCTACCTACAGGAGGCCCTTGACTAGCTACAGGGGGCCCCTGACTACAAGGGGGGCCCTGGCTACCTAAAAGGGGGCCCTGGCTACCAGGGGGGGGGCCCTGACAACAGGGGGGGCCCTGACGACAAGGGTGGCTCTGAGTACAAAAGGGGCCCTGAGTACAAAAGGAGCCCTGACTACAAGGGGGCCCCTGACTACAAGGGGGCCCATGGCTACCTAAAGGGGGGCCCTGGCTACCTAAAGGGGGGCCCTGGCTACAAGGGGGCCCCTGACTACAAGGGGGCCCATGGCTACCTAAAGGGGGGCCCTGGCTACCTAAAGGGTGCCCTGGCTACAAGGGGGCCCCTGACTACAAGGGGGGCCCTGGCTACCTAAAAGGGGGCCCTGGCTACAAGGGGGGGCCCTGGCTACAAGGGGGGGCCCTGGCTACAAGGGGGCCCTGGCTACAAAGAGGGCCCTGGCTACAAAGAGGGCCTTGATTACAAAAGGGGCCCTGACTACAAGGGGTCCCTGGCTACCTACAGGGGGCCCTGACTACAAAGGGGGCCCTGGCTACCTAAAAGGGGGCCCTGACTACAAGGGGGGCCCTGGCTACCTAAAGGGGGGCCCTGGCTACAAGGGGGCCCTGGCTACCTACAGGGGGGCCCTGACTACCTACAGGGGGGCCCTGACTACCTACAGGGGGGCCCTGACTACAAGGGGGGCCCTGGCTACCTAAAGGGACGCCTTGACTACCTACAGGGGGGCCCTGTCTACAATGGGGGCCCTGGCTACCTAAATACTAAAGGGGCCCTGACTACCTACACAGTAGCCAGATTGGGGGGGGGGGGCATGACTTCCTGCACATTAGCTAAAGGAGGCCCCTAACTACTGTATACTACCTAAAGGAGACCCCTAACTGCCTGCAAACTACCTAAAGGAGGCCTTCTAACTGCCTCTGTATACTACTTCATGGGAAGCCCTAACTGCCTTGTATACTACCTAAAGGGGGTCCCTAACTGTTTGCAGCCTATATAAAGGGGACCTAACTACCTACAGCTTACCTAGCTGGGAGAAACACCTACCTACAGATTGGAGCCTTGCCTATTTGCCTACGTACCTAGGTTCTTGTCTAAACCCACCCGGTAATTTTAAAATTTAGGGGGCAGCACCCAAAGTTTTAGATAAACTTTTTAGGGGGGGTTTGTCCATTCCCCCCACCCCCCCCAAACCCTTTGGATACTTGGCCCCTTAAGTTTTGGGTTTTGTACCGCTCTCCCACCCGGGAAGTTTGTACAGAGGTGGGAATAATAAAAAGGTTGGAAAATTAAAGGGTTGTCTCATTACGAGTTTCAGCCCTTTAGGTCCCTGGTAAGTTGAAATGAGGGGGTGCCTTCTTTCTGTCTCTTTCCCGTTTCCCCCCTCCCCCCCCTCCCTCAGCACACAGGGGCTACGTAATTTATACAGGAAGGGGGGGGGGGGGGGGGGGTTTTCTTCAGAGTTCACCCCCGTGTGTCCCGCCGGTCTTTTCAGGAGAGGGCTGATCTTTTGAGTGTAGAAGAGGTCTGTGAAGCTGCTGTGTATGTAATAAGGGGAGGGGATGTGTGTTCCTATATCCCCCCCCTTTCTTACAAGTCTCCACATCCCACAAAACAAGGGAAGTTTACTATACTCAGGATTCTCCTAAAAAGGAGAAAATAAAATTTCCTGCCTGATTTGTTAGTATTAGTATAGTCACAGTTCCAAAAGACTTCATATTATAGTAACGACAGGGTCATGCTGTCAACTCTATCTGTGTAGAGAGCAGGAGGAAGCCCGGCACACACGGTTAATCCAGGACACAGCGCGGCCGTAAGTTTCCTTCCTCCCCCCTCCTCCTTAAGAAGCATTCTGTGCGGGAGGGGCTCTTGTAAAACGGTCTTCAAAGGTGTATGGTCATTACAGAACTTGGCAGCAGCATAGATAAGGATCATCAGGTCGGTACTATAGGAGATTTGAGAACTGATGTGTAATACTACAGGGCTACCAATCAGAGGCATTTGAATGAACATATATTGCAAAGCTGTTGTTTTTTTTAAGTCTTTAAATAAAACCCAATCATTGTAGCGAGACAACCCCTTTAAGGATTCTAAGATATTTGTGTGTAATTTCTGCAGGGATGAGCTGTGTCCGGGACAAGTCATCATGGCAGTGTGGAACGGATGCAGAAGAAAAGGGAATAAGAACGGATCATAAGAGAAGAGAACAACTCATCAGATATGACATCTCCAGTGAGTCCCTGATTTCAGGGGTTATTTTACTTCTATATTGGATCAGTGCTGTATTCACTGTAATGTGATGTGACCTGAGCTGGTGTCTGACCTCTATGTAGTCTCTATATAGTGGTGTTGTAGGTTATACCTGAGCTGATGTCTGACCTCTATGTGGTTTCTATATGGTGGTGTTGTAGGTTATGGTTAGTAGAGGGGGTGAGCCAGCCCACGCACCTGCATATAGTGCAATGCACGGATGCACAGTCCCAAGAGACGGCAATAGTAGCACAATTTGATTGCAAAATATCCAGCACGCACAAAAGATATGCTAAAATATAGTGATATTTATTGAATCAACTTAAAATTGGATTTCCAAAAGAGGCACTCACCAAATTATGACAGACAGTGAACGGTCACGGAGGCACAGAGGGAGAAAATAGCTAACGCGTTTCGGGCTCAAACAAAGGTACGCCCTTACTCATGCATTTCTTAGAAATAAATGAGAACTCTATCTATATATACATATAAACAAACATTACACATATGAAACATAGTATAGTTCACAAAATTTAAATTGCCCGCCAGTCCTTACCTCATGCTGCGATCGGCCCGTGGTCAAGTCGCGTTCCAAACACCAAAGAATTTCCGGAAAATCCGTTGATGAACATGACTGTGAAGTATTACCCGGACAATTGCCGTCAAGCTGTGCATATATGCTCAGTGGTTGGCATAAGACTGAAGTCCGCGATCGATGTGCGCGAGATGCCGGCGGGCTGACTAAGGCAGCGAACATGCACAGAGCGCAGGGACAAAGTAAGATGGCACAGTAGCGAGAACATAAAGTGGCCTGATAAGATCCAGTTACCCCCCCGGGGCCACCCGACCACCCGCCGCCCTGGTCACCCCGGCCCCCCCCGCAGACCGGCCGCACTATCACACAACCAACTCGATAATCAAACTACATATAATATGATATATAGTGTTAAATGGGTAAGGGGGAGGGGACCTATATAAGTTAAAGTGACAAAACAAAATGGATGAAAAATAATGACCAAAATCAAGAAAGATTGAATAATACCAAAAACACTGAAATTAGAACAACTACATAAGATCTGGAAAAATTGATTCACTGTAATTACACTTAATAGAAAGAATGATTTCTCGTCGTAAATTTAATCCATATGGAACCAAAGTGTTTAATGTCATGATCCAATACTCGCTTGTTCGTGTCCCTGAGAGATGATGTTCTAAGTGCCCCACCCCTGTGAGATAGCGCAAAAACATTTTTCTATGCCAAAAATCTTGAGCGGTAACTATAGTCACAATTATGTTTCTGTATAAAATGATTGGTTATAAATTGGATTTATTTCTGAAAGTGGTTGATTTTATTAATAATCTTTAATACTGCTCAAGGAACCTTACTTTTAATCTTTCTAACTTGTGCTACAACATAAAGGTAGATTGCTGATGATTGGCGAAAGTTTGCATCGCCATTAAAATAACTATATGATGGGTGTTTACCAATTGCTTGTAGCTCCGGATAGGGAAACTTACTGGTATCTCCTGAGTGCCTAAATTCTTTTGCATCTGTGAGTGCATATTTTACAGGTGCGACAGGGGTTTTAGTGCCACATTCCTGAAGAAACCTTTATGTTGGAGCCATGTCGGCTGCGTGGGACGTTGTTTCGGAAAGTTATTTTGGGGAAGTGAGTGAAATCCCTAAAGTTTTCGATCTACGTGAGACTATTAGATACCTTCCTTCATTGATGTTCATTAAATTGGTATCATCACTTCATATATAATTGGTAAGTACTTATGGACTATTTTTTTGATGTGATTGAGATTGCCTACTGTATTTAACACAAGAGTAGGTTGGTTATGTGATGGAAAGTTGTTGGTTTTACTTTTAATTAGTTCATGTCTATCCCTCATTGATATCTCTATTATATGCTATTCTTAAGAAAGGACATTTGGGATATAACTCCGTCACGTTGAAATGAGTTGATTTTCTATATCCACTGGCTTCCTCTTGAAACGATTTGAGATTGCTACAGTTTCGTTCTTGCTAGTAGAATCTCCCCCATAGGCACCGATTTAGTGAGTAGATTTAGTTATGAAAATATTGAATAATGCATTATTGTGTTAGCCTGATGTAGGGTTTTCTATATGTTAGAGGAAGCTAATGACTTGTTGAGTTGATGCCTTCTAATTGAGATCCAGGAAGCATATAGCATTCAGTTACTGACGCTCTTAGGAGTCGTAAATCTTAGATGTAAAAATGTTATTGTTAAACATACATCATGAAACGAGGGCATGGCAGGACGTACATCTCCCCATTCTCAAATAATTAGGAAGATCATGTCAATGTATCTGCCATACCACTCTGATCAGATGTGCAAAGAAGGATTATCAGTGGAAAAGTTAGTGTTTCACTCCCACAAGACATGGTAAGATTGGCCAATGAGGGCGAATAAAAGAACGATCAAATGAGAAATAGTTATGAGACATAAGAAAATCAATAACTCTAAGAATATAGTCACTCAATGCACAGGAGTAGTTGCTGTATTTATGTAGGTGGAAGGAAATGGCCTGCATTGCCACGTAATGTGGAATGCTAGTATATAACGATTCCACATCCAGTGTGATCCACTGAAAATCAGCCTGCCATACCTTGTGTTGAAAAGATCTTAGTACACATTTGCTATCCTGCAAATAGCCCGGGACCCGGGTGACAAGAGGTTGTAAAAGTGAGTCTACCCACTGACATAGTCTCTCAGAGAAAGAGCCTATGCCCGACACAATAGGTCTCATTGGTGGTACAGTGGGATTCTTGTGGATTTTAGGTAATCCATATAACACTGGAATTTTTGGATTATTAATTTTAATATAGTCTGCTTGACTCCGACTAAGGGTCCCTAGTGTGACTCCATCTTCCACTAGTTTGTGCAACTCCTCGTTGAAACTATGCGTGGGATCATTCCCTAATTTACGATAAGTAGATTTATCATTAGTGAGATAATTTATGTAGTTACAATAATCATCTTTATATAAAACTACAATAGTACCACCCTTATCTGCCATCTTTATTTCTATTGAATCCATAGATTCCAATTGTTTTAGGGCAGCTTTATGTGAAGATTTTAAATTAAAGGGTGAGCTTTTTTCTACATTATTATACAACACTCCTAAGTTACTCTTTCCAATATGGAGCTGGAAATTTATCCATTGTGCAGATGTCCTGGAGTGAATGGGGTAAACAACTCAGGTGGTAGATGTAAATAAATTTAATTGTGTTTGCTATAAACCTGTAGTTTGATGTAAAATATTCTCAAATTCTAAGTCATTCAATGAGGAGATAGCTATTTGTTCATAAAAGGAGGGATAATCACACATAGTAAAATTGTTCACAATGGTCGTGTTTTCATTAACAGTATTCATTTACAGAGGAATTGACCATGTTGCTGTCCTGCCAAAGTGTCTCTTTACCGTGAGTAATCTCACAGAATTTGTTTTAATGGTACTTTTAATAGTTGTAAACAAATCAAAATTTCTATTCTAAGGCCATAATTGAGGCTATGGTAGGACTTCAACATGGTCTTATCAGAACAACAGAGGAAAGATTGAGTACATCAAGGGTATTGTTCTGCAACATTTGTGCTCCCATCCTATCCTTGCTTTGCGCCTTTTTTGAGAGTTTTTGCGTCCTCCTCGTGTTGTCGTTTTTTATTGTAATAAGTTTTTTTATTTTTGGGGTTATTTGTAATACAATGTCCCCGTTCCTGAGCTAGTAGTAGCCACACTATCATGAGTGGAGGTTCCATAGGAAGTATCTGTATTTCTGATGAATCTGAATTTCTTTGGTCAAAAGCGTACTTTTTGTCCTTATTTTTGCCATCGTCTATTCTATGTGGACTTTTTAAGAGATGTGACCTTGGATTTGCCAACTGGAGGTGGCGGCGACCCCGATTCGTATCACTTGGTCATGTGCATAGTCCTCCATATTACGTTGGAAATTTGCTTTTCTAGACTCCATGATAGCTTCTTCTAGTTGGGATATAATTATCTGTAGCTTTTTCAAATTCCTGAGTATAGAGTGATGAGAAATCCTTGATATAGGACAATTTCTGACTCCAATATTCTAATTGTTGATGACAACTCCTCCAGTATTTGGATTCTTCATATTTAACAATAAGATTCCATTAGTTGGATTGGAACCAGGAGATAAAATCGAATTTCCATTCTGTGACAATGATGGTCAGTATAACCGTGGTGGAATTTTCATGATTTGAGATACCTCTTGGAAACAAGGTTCTTTTCAATATAATTTTGAAAATCGTCGTGAGGTCCCACAATATCCGTATCTCCTTGGGTAGAGAATTTTTCTAGATCTTTCAGTTTGCTAAAAAACTCCATGTGCCTCTGGCCCAAATTTGGTTGTAAATCAAAAACCTTGGCTGCCTTTTCAAGGCGTAGCTGGCGGTTAGTAGCCATGGGAAAAACGGGCTTAGGACCGTCACTTAGGTAGTCTGTTGGTAGAGTGCATTTACCATTAGATTGTAGTCAATGATATACTGGAAACAATTGTCCTCAGGTAAATGTGGAAATCATAGGAATTAGTCATTCAATGCAGGGGGGCACGGCAATATACTTGGCAAGTACAGGTTAGTAGAGGGGGTGAGCCAGCCCACGCACCTGCATATAGTGCAATGCACGGATGCACAGTCCCAAGAGACGGCAATAGTAGCACAATTTGATTGCAAAATATCCAGCACGCACAAAAGATATGCTAAAATATAGTGATATTTATTGAATCAACTTAAAATTGGATTTCCAAAAGAGGCACTCACCAAATTATGACAGACAGTGAACGGTCACGGAGGCACAGAGGGAGAAAACAGCTAACGCGTTTCGGGCTCAAACAAAGGAAACGCCCTTCCCTCATAGTCATGTTGAAATAAATGAGACCTCTACTATATATACATATAAACAAACATTACACATATGAACAGAATTTCAAAATTAAATTGCCCGCCAGTCCTTACCTCATGCTGCGATGGCGCCGTGTCGAGTCGCGTCCAAACACCAAAGAATCCCGGAAATCCGTGATGAACATGACGTAAATATCCGGACATGCGCACTGTGCATATATGGCTCAGTGCTGGCAAACTGAAGTCCGCGATCATGCGCATGCGCGGGCTGACAAAGCCCGAGCATGCACAGAAGCGCGGACAACAGTAAGAGGCCACAGTAGGAGAACTATACAAGTGGCCTGATAAACAGTTGGGCACAGTTGTCTGTCATAATTTGGTGAGTGCCTCTTTTGGAAATCCAATTTTAAGTTGATTCAATAAATATCACTATATTTTAGCATATCTTTTGTGCGTGCTGGATATTTTGCAATCAAATTGTGTTGTAGGTTATACCTGAGCTGCTGTCTGACCTCTATGTGGTCTCTAAACAGTGGTGTTGTAGGTTATACATGAGCTGGTGTCTGACCTCTATGTGGTCTCTATATGGAGGTGTTGTAGGTTAAAACCTGAGCTGGTGTCTGACCACTATGTGGTCTCTAAAATGGCGTGTTGTAGGTTATACTGAGCGGGTGTCTGACCACTATGTGGTCGTAAAATGGCGGTGTTGTAGGTTATACCTGAGCTGGTGTCTGACCACTATGTGGTCTCTATATGGTGGTGTTGTAGGTTATACCTGAGCTGGTGTCTGACCTCTATGTGGTCTCTATATTGCGGTGTTGTAGGTTATACCTGAGCTGGTGCCCCGACCACTATGTGGTCTCTATATTCAGTGTTGTAGGTTATACCTGAGCTGGTGTCTGACCTCTAATGTGGTCTCTATATGGCGGTTGTTGTAGGTTTATACTAAAGCTGGTGTTAACCACTATGTGGTTTTCATATGGCGGTGTTGTAGGTTATACCCGAGCTGGTTTCTGACCTCTATGTGGTCCTCTATATGCGGGTTGTAGGTTTAAATCGGCTCGGTTAATGCCAGTGTACATGTGCCCCTGATTGACCCTGTGTAGGAGTTACATTATACTTTCCGCTGGTGTTTATTTTAGAAGGTGGTGAGGTGCGTGACCAAGGGGAAAAGTGGAGGGGGATATTGTATGTGGGTGGAGGAGGTATTGTATGTGGGGTGGAGGGGGATATTGTATGTGGGTGGGAGGGGGATATTGTATTTGGGTGGAGGGGGATATTGTATGTTTGGGTGAGGGGGTATTGTTTTTGGGGGGGGGGGGATATTGTATGTGGGTGGAGGGGGATATTGTATGTGGGGGGAGGGGGATATTGTATGTGGACTATTGGAGGGGATATTGTATGTGGGTGGAGGGGGATATTGTATGTGGGTGGAGGGGGATATTGTATGTGGTGGTGGGGGATATTGTATGTGGGTGGAGGGGGAATATTGTATGTGGGTGGAGAGGGATATTGTATATGGTGGAGGGGGATATTGTATGTGGGTGGAGGGGGATATTGTATTTTTGTGGAGGGGGATATGGATAGAGCTAATTAGCCCCGTTGTCTATATGTTAGACTGACATAGTGTGAGATACAGAAATGTGACTCGCTTCGTATTTTTACTACACAATACAGTTCTTTTTGCACACTGTATTATGTGGTTAAAATGGGCGCGTTTATGTCCGAGAGGCCAGCAATATTTTCATGTACAGTAGGGTGGGCCCCCCAAGATCAACTCCCCTGTGGGCCCCAGACCCCCCCCAGTTCGACACTGTCCACATGTATACATGTGGAGTGGTCTATCAGTGGTCTTAAGTACTAATATAAGTAAAAGCCCTGCTGCCAATTAGGAATTACCATGGGACTCTGGGTAGAAGGAGGGACTGCAGACATATAGTAACCTGTCATCTCAGAGAGTGGCCAGTTATGAGTTGACAGCTGAGGGTCCAAGTTCTGAGTTGTTAAAATTGGAGCTATTACAGAAAAAGCGGTCAGCTAACCCCCAGCTGGCATTAGAACAGGCTATTAAAAAAGGAAAAGTAAAACCGGGGTCTTTTCCCCAGAAAATTTGCAAGAAATTATTTGGTCTTTATAAAAGGGTTAAAAAGGAGTGCCCTTTTGAATATTTATATTTTATATAAATATTGCTAATATATAGAAAGTTATTTCCACCAGAGTTAAATATAGGCAATACCCTAACTGGAATCTCGTTTAGAAAAATTTTGATCCCCCCTTTTTTACGGGGATTTTTAATAAAACTTTACCCCGGTACTTCAAATAAATTTCAAAAATATACCTGTTTTAAATTTTCCAACTAAAAAACCAAAGAAAAAAATTTAAAAATTTTTTTATACAACTTTCAAGTCCCTAAATTTTTCTCCCTATAACAGGTATAATCAAAAACACCTTCCCAGAGGCGTAACTTCAAGCTCTTGGACCCTAGTGCAAGAAGTGAAATGGGGCTCCCCAGTTAGCAAGCGCCATTTCCAATACTGGTATTTCTTGTTTTGTGGCAGAAAGGGCAATTTGGTGGCACCTCGGGTTTGAAGGGCCCGGTTTTGGCGAACGGCTACTGTTGCCCCCCTGTAGCTACGGCCTCTGCCTTTCCCTCCACTTACAAGGGAACCCTTTTTTGAATTTTTTGCTGTTGGTTTCCCGGGAAGCAAAGGGAAGGCTGAAAACTTTAGGTCAGCTGCTTTCACCCAGTCTTTTTTTTGTTTAAAATCCCCAAAAAAAATTTTTTGTTATTTAAATGCGGAAATTTTTAAAATATGGAAAAACAGCAGATGTAATTTTGTATTTTTATTGCACAGTCATCAACTTTTTTGTCTTATAATAAGAACTCAACATTTGCTTTTAAACAATGCATCAATTGCAACACACAATTTTTTATTGTGCACTACTTGTCATTTGGCAAAAATGTAGGGTTGTACAATTGCAAACCTGCAATGCTATGGGAAAAGGGTATTTTTCCCCTTACCCCATGCTATGCTACGTTGGGGCCAAAGGGATGGGGCCCCTTGAAAGGGAAATTAAAAACTCGCTTTTTAAACGATCTGTGTTTTTTTGTACTCCGGGAACACAATAAAGAATTATCTTCGTTTTTCATATAGGGTTTTGGGTCTCAACAAGAGGGTGCCCCCCAAACTGGGGGAGGGTGAGCGGATTTATGTTTTTATTTTTTTTAACACAAACTTTTTTTAAAACCCAAAAACCTTTCTGTAAAACTGCCAAAAAACCCTTGTTGGGGAAATGGATTTGGATATTTACTTTTTAATTTCTAGGTTTCTTATGGTTTAAAATGGGGGGGGGATTTAAAAGGATTTATTTTTAAAATTTTAAATATAATGTTCTTCTGTTTTCTTTATTTATATTTTAAAAACATTAGTTAAAAATAATATTCGGGCCAATATTTTAATTTTTACTTCCACGGAAATTTTTGGTTCCAAATGGTATTTTATGTCTATAATTAGCTATGTTATTTAACACCAGTGTTTTTCTTTCTTTTATCCCCTTTAAACCCCCGGGAAGACCAGTTTTGGCCTCTCTGACAGACCCCCCCTTTTTTGAAATCTGTCATGTGTCACTTTTTTTGTGAGAAAATTTTTTGGGAACTTTAAAACCTATCCATGTGTTCAGAAAATTTTTTTCTCTGACCCCCTTGTGCTTTTAAAATAGTAAGGGAAAATTTTTGGGGCCCAAAAATGTTGTTTTTTTTGTGAAAAATATCAAAAAAAACGTGAAAAATTTTAAAAATTTTTCCAATTTTAAAAATTCAAAATTTTTTTTGATGTAAAACAGTTTGTTATTTCCCTTTTTAAAAAAGTTTATAAATTTGCATTTTAAACCCTATTTTTCTGCTGTTTTTGGCCTAATTTTTTTTTAAGGTTTTTTTTTTTTTTTAGACAATTTGGGGGGGTTAGAAATTTAGTAGTAATTTTTTAAATGTTTCAACAAAAATTTTTAAGAACATTTTTTAAAGGGAACCCGTCCCCCGTTCTAACGTGATTTTTATTGACCCGTAAATTTTTGATACCCCCCCTAAATTTACCTACTAAAAACTTTCACCCCCTTTAAAATTTTCAAAACCCTTGGCATTTAGGAAGTTTAAATTTAAACCCCTTAGGGGGTTTAAGGAAAATTAAAAACAAAATGGAAAAATGAAAATTTTTAAAATTTTCTTTTTTTCAGATTTTCAGTTTTTTTGCATTATTTCACAAGGAAAACGGTAAAAGTATTTAGGGGAAATTTCAAATTTTAAAATTGTTTCCCCAAATTCTGCCCCTTTTCAGAGATATCCCAATGTGGCCCTAGGGGCAAATTTTTTGGGTTTAAACCAAAAAGCCCAAAAAATAGGAGGGAGCACCTAATGGACTCTGGGGGTCTCAATTTTTATTACGATTTTTTTTTTAGGGGCCCTTTTTAGTTTTTGGGAAAACCCTAAGGTGCTAAAAAAATTTAAAAAACTCCCTTAAAAAAAGCCCCAAATTGGAAAAAAACACCCCCTTTTAAAAGGGAAAATATCCAGGGGTTTTAGTGAGCCCTAACGACCCCCAGGTGTGTCACAAAAAATTTTTTTGCGTTTTTGGGTGTGAAAAAATTTTAAAAAACCCTTTTTTTTCCCAAAAATCTGCAATTTTAGCTGAAAAATTTATAAAATTTTTTTTTTTTCAAGGCTTCCTGGTAAAAAATATCCCAAAACCCTTTTTACGCAAATTTTTTTCCAAGTTAGCAAAACCCTAAAATTTTGGGTGTAAAAATGCCTTTTTTGGGCCTGGGGGGAAAGGGCCCCTTTTAAAAGGGGGGGAGTGTTTTCTTTTGGGTTTTTTGGGGGCAGATTTTGGTGGGGCCATGTCCATTTAAAAAAGCCCCCCCAAAATTTTCCCAAAAGGGGAAACCCTTCCGAAGTCACCCCATTTTGGATTCAGGCACGCCTTTTAAAATTTCTCATCTAAGGGGGAAATTTTGGGGATTTTGGGGGCAAAAGGGGTTCCCAAAATTTTTTTTTTTTTTTCATTTGGGGGATGAAAATGAGGGGAAAACGCAGGGTTCCGGGCCTTTTTTTTTTGGGCTTCAATTTTTACAACGGTTTCGGCCCTGGGGAATTTTTAAATTTATTGGAAATCTTTACCCATGGGGGCGGTTTCAAATTTCAATGATATAGATTTTTATAGTTTTTTTTTTTGGTTTTTTTTAAATTTTTTCCCAAAAGAAATAGGTCTTAAAAAAATTGCGTTTTTAAAATTGTTTTTCCTGGTTTGATAGCCATAAAAAGGTTTTCAGGTTTTTTTGTATAAAGGAGGAAAGTTTTTGGGCTTGTTTGTTGTTGGGATTTAGTTTAGTTTTTTATTAAATACCATTATTTAGGGGGGATATTCCGCTTTGGGTCATTTTTAATTAAGGTTTTTTGTGAGGGATTTTGAACAAAATACAGCATTCCTTTTTTTTGTTATTTTTTTTTTTTTTTTAACAACGGTCAAAACCGTGGGGGTATTTGCTGACATGCAGTATTACTCCCGGGGAGGTCGGGGTTTCCCATTAAAAGGGGTACCCCCTTTTTATTTTTTTTTTGTTTTTATTTCTTTTTTAAAAAAATTTTTAAAAACACTTTTTATTTTAAAAAGGAAAACCAAAAGTTTTTGATTTCGCCATAGTCTGAGAGCCCTAACTTTTTTTTTAAATTTTTTGTGTTTTTGGGGCTGTTTTAGGGGGGTTTTTTTTTTTGCGGGATGAGTTTTACTTTTTTAAATTTTTATCAATTTTTGGGGGGGGCAAGACTTTTTTTTTTCAGTTTTTAAAAAAAATTCCCTTTTTTTTTTAAAGGCCCGGGGGAAGAAAATAAATTGCAATCCTAGTAGTGGGGTTTTTTTTTTTTATTTTTTTCACACACCACCGTGCAGTATCCTGACCATTTTCTTTTTTCTCAGGCGATAAGATTACGGGGGATAACCTATTTTATATAGTTTTTTTTTTTAATTTGGAAGGGACTTTTTAAAAAAAAAAAAGTGTTTTTATTGTGTTAAATAATATTTTTTTAAAATCGCTTTTCCTTTTGAAGCCCCAACTTTTTTTTTTTTTCCGAATACAGAGAAAAAGTGTAAGAAAACCTTTTTTTTTTTTTCGGGATGAATGGGCGTTTTAATTGGTTTCAACTTTGGCGTTTTATTGAGTTTTTTGGGTCGCTTTTTTTCCCAATTTTAAAGTGCTGAGGATGCACCAAAAAACGGGAAATTTTGGTGAAAGTTTTTTTTTTGTTTTTTCGGCGTTACCCTAAAAGGGTTAAATTTAAAGTTTACAGATTTATAGGGTGGATTTGTTAAAGCACGGGGGGGAATTTCCAAATTTTTGGGGGACTTTATTTTTTTTTATCTTTTTTGGGGGGCGATTGGCTTTGTAAAGGGGAAAAGGGCATTTTAAATTTTTTTTTAATTTTATTTTTTGGTTTTGGTTTTACTTTTTTTTTTTTAAAAAAATTTTTTCCTTTTTTTTTAAAATTTTTTTTAAATTTTTTCCCCCGTGAAAATTTGTAACTGCAAAACCCCCCCCTGGGGGAAAAAGGAAAAAAAAAAAGTTTTTGCTGTTTGAAAAAAGGCGGGTCTTTTGGGACAAAAAGGGTTTTTTGCCTGGGCATTTGGTTTACCAAAGGCAACAAGTTGACACCAAGCCCACAATTTCATTGTGGGCCCTGGTGACGTCACCAGACTACCCGGATGCCCTTCAGACCGCATTCCCGGGGGGGGTCCTGGATGGGGAGACGGGCGGGGCCCCATTTGTGCCGCCCCGCCTCGCCGAATTTGTAGGGGAGGAGGGAAATTTTTTCACTCCCCCTGCCTTGGGGATCATTATCGCGGCTGCCCTTTAACCCTGGGCCCGGGTTTTAAAAAAATGTGCGGGTTTTTTATACGGTTTCCGAGGTCCTACCGGAACTAATCCGGGCCGGGGGGGGATTGGGGGGGATAGAAAACCAGCGGTTAATTTTAAACCCCTTGGGGTTTCCATGCCCTGCGATCGCGGGGCTTGAACCCCCCTTTTGGTCCCCGCTAAAGCCTGGCGATTTGCCCCAAAGGGGCTATGCAAAACTTTCCCTTTGCGGGAAGTACTTCCCCTAGGGGCGTATGCATAACGGGCCCAATGTCCGGGGAAGGGGGTTTTAAATTACAATTCGGGAAAAGGGTTTCTTTTTTTTTTAAAAAGGGTGAAAACTTTTTTTCGGGTTCTTTTAACCCCCTAGGGCCCCGAAAAATGCCCTTAAAAAGACCAGCTTACATTTTTTTTTTTTTGCCTTTTTTACAATTTTAAAAAACTTTTTTTTTTTTGAAAATTTAAGCAAAATTTTTTGATGTGTTTTATTTATTTTTTTGTTTACCTGTGGTTGTATTTTTGGGTTTTCATAGTTTTTGGAAGGGGGTTAAAATATGAATTACTGCCTTAAAATATTTTTAATTTTTTTACTGAAAAATTCCCGTGAGCATTAAAAAAGTGTTTTTCTGTTTTTTTTATATTTTTTACGGAATCATTTTTACATTTTTTTAGCTTCCTTTTTTTTCCTTTTTTATTTTTTTTTGTTTTTTTTTTTTTTCAGGTTATTGGGGGTCAAAAGGTTTGGGTAACTAATATATTTTAGGGGGGTAGTTTTGGTGTGTTTTTGTTTTGGCGAGTGTTTTTGGGGGGGTTTTTATTAAAAAAAATTTTGTTGTTTTTGTTGTGTGTGGTTGTGTTTGTGTGGGGTGTTGTGTTTTTGGGTAGTGTTTATTACAGGGAAAAAATTTTTTTATTTTGTTTTTTTTTTTTTTATTTTTATTTTTTATTTTTTTTTTAACACATTTTTGGACCAGGTATTTTTGAATTTTTTGGGCCCAAAGGAAATCCTTTTTTTTCATTTTTTTTCCCTGCCAATTCTTTTTTAACATAGAATTTCACCTTTTAATTTATTGAAAACCATTTTCTACTTAAAAAGGGGTTATAGATTTATCGCTTTCTAGCTGCCCCACGCGGACAATTTTAAAACTCCCGGTATTAAAAAAAAGTTTTAAATGTGCTTTTACCTTTTTCCAAGCCCGATAATTTCCCCCGGATTTTTGCCGTTTCTGAAGCTATAAATTTTGTAGCGTTCGTAAAAGGTTTTTTTAGATTTTTTAAAAACACCTCCAGCACCCCGGGCCCCCCCCCCCTTCCCCCTCCCAAATAGGCACATTACCAAAATGTTTCGGGCAAATCTGTAAAAGTGAGGGGATATTTAAAATGGCATGTTTAAAAATAGATAGGGGAAAATGGGGGTTCCCCTTGTTTTTAGCGCCCCCGAAAAAGGGGCCCGGGAGTTCCCCTTCTTGGTGCAAAGGCCCCCCGGGTTTTAAAATGTTCGGGCCCCTTTTTTAAATTTAGTTTTTTTTTTCCTTTAATCCCCTTTTAAGGGGGAAAAAACTTTTTTTTCCCTTTTTTTTTTACAAATTAAAAAAATGGAAATTTGAATGTTTAGTTTGGCTAATTCATTACTTTCTGTTTTCAGGTTTTTGAAAAAACCCGGGCCCGATTGAAAGTTTTGGGAACCCCACAAAATTTTTTATTTTTTTCTACAGGGCAGGGCCCCGGGGGCAAAGTAAAAATTTTTCCCCCAAAGCTCCAAACCGGGTTTTTTACCATTTTGAACCCCGGTCCCGGGGCCCCGGTGGTGACCTGTTTGGAGCAGTAAAGGGAAAATTAACCCTTTGGGTTATGGGCCAATTTTTTTCAAAGAGGTAGGCCCAAAATAAAAGGATTAATTTTGGGAGGGGATTCTGAGGCTTTCTTTTAGGGCCATTTTTACAGGACTTAAAACAAGGGAAAAAGAGCTGGGGTTAATAAAACTTTTGTTTCCCTAGACCCCGTTTTGGGTAAATTGGGGTGCCAAAAAATTTTTTCCCTTTTAATTAAAATTTGGGTTTCCTTTTCCCATTTTTCCTTTCAGGGACTAAAAACACCACCGGGCCCGCCCTAAAAGAAAAAAGGGAAGGGGCGGGAAAGGGATTTAAAATTTTTTTTTCAAATAGATATCCTTTTTTAAAACTTTGGGAAAGGGTGGAAAATTAAGCCCAATTTTTCCTTGGGGTTGCTTATTTTGGGGTATGGTTTAGGGCCGGGGAAATCCTCCCTTTAAAAAATACCCCCTTAAAGGGTTTTTTTTCTGGCTTTGGCTTTGGTTTTTTATAAAATAGGGAATTTATAGGAACTATAGGAAAATGTTTTATAAATGTTGATTTATTAACATTGCAAATTTGTTTTGATACTTGATTGTTTTAAAAACACCCAGCACCCACATGATTAATGGTTTAGGGAAAACAAAGGATTAGAATTTCAAGGAACCCCGGGTTTTAAAAAAGGACGGTAATTTGGGGACATTAGGTGGCAGTGGGGAAAGAGGGGCATTGGGAATGGTTAGTTTTTAATGGGACTTCTGGAAATAGAAAAGTATTTACAGAAAAAGGGAAAAAATAAACCCGGAAAGTAAGGAACCCGGAAAGAATAAAGGGCAGACATGAAGGGAAAAAAAAAGTCAGTTTTAAAATTTTTAAAATAAAGGTTGGGGACGAAACCCCGAACAGGGACCCCCTTTTTTTAGCCAGGGCCAAAACCCCCCGGTCCTAGGGTATTTTTTTTCCATTTTTTTCAGGAAAATTGAACATCACTATTTTTTAAGGCCGTTTGAGGATTTGCCAAAATGTGGGCAAACCCGGGTTTTCCCGGCCCTTTTCTTTTATTGGGAAATGCTTCCCCGAACATTTGTACTAGAGAAAAAAGTTGAAAAATAGAAGTGAAATTTCTTAAGTGGAAATACCTCTCGAGTTTTATGTTAATTCACCATGGTAAGGGGCCCGGCCTTTGGAAAAACCCGGGGGAGTTTTATCCCTTGGGGGGGGCAAAGCAATGCCATTTCACGCCTTAAGGCCTTTTAAAGGGGCCAAAAACCCTTTTGGGGCAAGCTGCTTCTTTCCTCCTAATTTATCCCGTCCTACAACGTCCCCATTGGCCCCCTGGGCTGGCAATAACGCTTTCTTCTGTCTTTTTACCGGGAAACCCAAAATATTCCCTATTTCCCAAAAAAAACCAAACAATTTTGGGGCCCAAATTAGTCATAAAAACATTTTCTTTTTTTAAACCCGGGGTTTGGTCAACAACCCCAGCTTTTGGAAAATTCCCAAGTTAAAAAAAACTTTCCTTTGGAGGTTGACAAAGGAAATTCATTTCTAGAAGAGCCTTGGGGGGAAGGGCTGAATAAGTGTTTTTTGGGGTCCCTTTTCATTTACCCCAAAGAATTCAGCAGACACAGAAGAAGAGGGGGCTTAAAAAGAAGGTTTTGCACTGTCAAAAATTTTCCTTTCCTTTCAAAAATTTTTCCCCCCGCGTCCCCAAGCCCAACCCTTTGGCCCGTTTTTTAAAACCCCCTTGCATGCCTGGATCTACTCCCCACTGGGGTAGGGAAACCCCGGCATCACACTTTCTTCGCCCCAGGTGGGAAAAAAAAAAGAGAAAAAAACAAGTGGCCCATCCCTTAGTTTCAATAGGGGGGAGGGGAAACTGTTTCTCCCTTTGTTCCCAGAAAAAACAATTTTAAAATTGTTCCTTTCTCACCTTAAATTTTTTTTGTTGGGTTTTTTGGGCCGGGCAAAAAACTATCAACTAGAAAAATATTCCCCGGGTTCCCGCCGGGAAATTGAAATGCGGGCCAAAAAGGGGTTTTTTTTGCTGGTTTTCACACCAAACCCCCCAAACTAATTTCGTGGAGTAAAAAAAAAATTACAAATGAATGTCGAAACCCAGAAAAGGAGTTACATACAAAATTGCGTTGTTTTGAAAGGGAAAAAAATGCTTTTTGGAAAAAATTAAAAAGGTTTTAGCTAAAATCACTTCTCCAAAAGCACTGTAAAAATTTTAATTTTGGGACCTTAAATTTGGGGGAAAAGCAGACATTGACTTTCGCCCAAAGGGACTGTAAAGGCCCCAGTTTTTACCGGGAGAAAATATAACAGGGTTGAGGGTAAAATGATTTAAACATTAGCTAACCACTCATCCCCTTAGGGGGGAAAAACCCCAAATAATAAAAAAATTCACATTGGATAAGTACCCGTTCGCACCCAAAATGAAAAAAGCCCCAAAAAATATTACAAGTGGGGGGACCCCCCCCAAAAAAGGGCATAAATACTGAAAATTTTTACAAACACTCACCCCACTTTTTTAAAATTCCCGGAAAGGGGGTGGGTTGGTTCAACATTAAATTAATGGGGCCCTCCCGCTCCCTTATTTTCAAAGGGCAAAAAAAGCTACTTTGGGAAAAAATTTTAAATGGGAAGGGGATTAGTTGAAATCGTGGCCATTATTTTCCAAAGCTTCCCCAAAAAACCCCCGTCAAGGTTCCTCATTTTTCTTTCGAGGGCCTAAAAGGGTTAAAAATTTTTTCTAAAAAAAAAAAAAACAGAAAAATGGGGAAATTTATTTTTCTTCCAAAAAAAGCAAACAACCCAAATCCAAAATTACCCCCTCAAAGGGTGGGGGAAAAAAAGGGAAACCCCGAAATGGTTTTTAAAAATTTTAAGCCCCCATGGGTAATTGGGAAAGATTTTAACAGGGGCATATAAATTTTGTTTTCCCCCAAAGCAAAAAGGGAAAATTTTTCCCGCACACTCCCCAATTTTTCCCCTTCCACTCCCGTCCCGCCCACCCTACATTTTTGGTGCCACCATTACCAGTTTTTATTTACTTTTGATTTCCGGGCGGTGGGCCACAATTTTGGGTTTTAAAAAAAGCTGGGTACCCCTGTAAAGAAGCTTTAAATTTTAATATGTTCCCCGACTGCCCGGAACATTTAGCCCAATTTTGCTGTAATTTTTTGGAAACCTAGTAGAAAGTGTTTAGTTTCCTTTATGTGCAAACATAGGAAAAGTTGGAAATAAAGACATGGAGCGATTGAGATCCAACAAGGCAATGAAAACAAAAAGCTCGGTCCTCCCGAAAGGGGAAACATTTTATGAAGCTAGGAGCCCTGTTTTTTAAAAAAGGGGTCCCCCCCTAAACCCCCAACAAAATTACTTTATTTTTTTTTTAAAATCGTTTAAAAAATTCAAGGGCACCCGTGCCCTTTGAGGAAGGTTATAAAGTAAAAAAAATGGTTTAAAAAAAAAGTCAATGGCAACACAAAAATTTAATAACCCGCTTTACAGGGAAATAAAAAGAAAAAGCTGCCGCCAAAAAGGGTTTAAAAATTTCAAGGGAAAAAAGGAAAAAGAGATACTCCCTCTGCCCCCCCCCCTCTGCCAATCCCCTTAATGGCTACCCCCTTCCCCCCGGGGGAAAAATTTATTTTAAAATTACTAACCAAAAGACCAAAACAAAGACTCTTTAAAAAAACCCCCTTCCCCCCCCCCATTTCATCTTTTACCTTAATCTATAGATACCTCCCCCCACGAACCTCCCGGTCCTCCACAAAGGGCCCCTTTTTCTCCCGCCTTCCTCTTTTTTCCAGTCCCCACATCAAAACCTTCCCTCCAAAGATTTCTCTTTGCCTCCCCCCTACTCTTGGGGCTAAATGCCCCAAAAACCTTCAACTCTTCCCCCCCTTTTTCACCACTTCAAAAAACAAACCCGGGGAAAACCCCCTTCCTTCAGGATAGCCTACGAAAAAAAGAATTAACCCCCCGCTTTTTACTTCATCCCCAAAAAAAAATGTCCCGGGCCCCCCCAAACCCTTTTTGTCCTTCCTTTTCCCCCCTTTCCCCTTTTAAAATTGGAACCCCCCGGGGCAGGGTCCTTCCCCTCCCTCTGTAACCCTTGTTTGTATCTAAAATTTTCCAAAAATTTTTTAAATGTTTTTTTCTTATGTTATTTTATGTTAAAAACCCCCTGATTTTACAAACGCCCTTTTGGGAAACAATGGCGTATAAAAATAAAAAATAATAAATTTAAAAAAGAGGAGACAAAAAGGTGAGGGAAAAAGGACAATTGTTTTGTTTTTTTGGGGGGAGGTTTTTTTTGGCAAAAGGGGGTTGATTGGTAGGGGTTTTTTTGGTTTAAAGGGTATCCTGAGGAGGTGGGTTTTCAGGATGGAAAGGGGGGTGGGAAAATGGGGGGGAAGGTTTATGGGAAGCCTTTTTTGCATCAAAGAGTGATTTCATGAATCTGATGTAAGTTGTAACATCCACCATATGATATTATAAAAGCAAATAGTAATTAGAAGGGCTGCACCTGCATTAGTCTGGACAAAAAGAATCTTTCACATGAAAGAAATGCTTTTCACTCCCTTCCTCCTCGTTTCCTTTCTGTTTGTTTGTGCCCATATTAAAAAAAAAGAAAGGGAAAAAACCAAACCTCAAAAATGAAATTACGTTGTTGCGGAATTCTCCCCTTAGGAAACTGGGGGCAATCCGAGTTCTGCTGGAAAAAGCAGCTGGGGGTCTGCCAAGGTTTTTTCTCCCCCCGGGGCCACCATTTTTTTTTCAGCGTTAAAAAACTCTTTTCTTGCCTCCAGAAAAGAAAATTTCCCCGGGGAAATTTTTACGCCTTTCTGGCCCTTCCCGGGGTTTTTTTTTTTGTTTCATTCTGTTTTTAACTCACTGAAAGGAAGCCAGTAATGTATTTTAGCTTGACTGAGGTGGGCTTAAACAGAGCTGGAAACAGTTTAGGTTTGCAACAAGGTATATATGATGGAACCCCCCACTTTTTGAGGAATTCACCAAGCCGGTTTTTTTCCTTTTAAGAAATAAATAAATTTATTTGCATGACACAAAACAATGCTAAATAGCTGAACATTCTGTCTTCACTAAAAACATTCCTCAAACAAATGAAAGTAAAAAGAAAGTCAAATATTTTAAATAGTAGAATATATTTCTCCAAATCAACCCGAGGAAAGACTTATGAAATCCAAACCCTTTTTTAAATTTGCTTTTCTAAAACAAACACTGACACAAATTTTAAAAATGGGAAATTATTTCTGGGAGGTTTTAAAAGAGAAAGTTTCCTACGACCTTTTCAGAAGGGGGGGGTTTCTGTCACTATCAAATGCTCATTAGTCTATCCGGTCACTACTGCAGTCTGTGTGGTATATCCAGCACATGAACTCTGCAAGGGAAGTTTTCTTCTTTCCTTCTATTATTTATCATGCCCTGATGGACTACCAATCATTTGTTTTGTGTTGGAAAAACCCCTTTAAAAGGGCTGACTTTAAGGGAAAACCAAGGGATCAACGAAAAAAAAAAAAGTTTTTTCCCCAGAAAAATTTTTAAAAGAAACATAAAACTTTTTTCACCATGGAAATCCAACATGAACTGGGGCAAAATATGTTGGTTGTTTTTTGGGCAGGTTTTTGCAAAATTTGTGCAAGTAACGGGTCAAAAAAAAACGGGTCAGGATCAAAAATTCAAACCAATACATCCTGAAAATAGAAAATCCTCAATAAATGAAAATTTAAATGGGGTTTGGAAGAGGAAATCAATGTTCCCTGATAGTGTCCGAACTGCCCAAAAAACCTCTGTTTCCCGACTTTCAAAGCAACTATGTTTTTCGATTTCCCGGAGGTTTTTAATTTGCCCCTTTTGCTTTTTCAGCACTGCAAAAAATTAAAATCCTCCAACAGGGGGTGTCCAGGGGCAACAAAATCCTCTCCGCTGACTTTTCCTTTTTAAAAAGGGACCTTTCCCACAAACCCCTTTTGCCTGAGTATTGGTGTTGGTTTTTTTTGGGGGTTTAAGGCCTGCTTCACTGGGCCCTTTAAACCCTTTGGTCTGGACTGTGCTGGTTTCCTGGGGGAGTTCCCGTGTTATGCCCTGTTCTCGTGCAGTTTCCCCCTGGTTGGGGGCAGTGTTTTCCCGTGTTTTTTCCCCTCAGGGATGGTTTAGTTTCAGTTTTGGGGCCTTCCTGGGGTTCTTGAATTTTCCCAATATTGTCCCCCCCTGGGCCCGGGGCAGGGAAAACTCCTGTGGGTTTTTTCCTCTAGCGGGGTTTTCCCGGGGCAAGGGTTTCCGTTCTGGGTTTCCCCCTGGCAGTGCTGATGAGTTACTGTGCTGTTCCTTCTGGCGCTGATGACAAGTTCCTGAGCTGTTCCTTCTTTTGGGGGAGGTTTTGAAATTTTCCCGTGCTGTTCCTTTGGAGGCCCGACAAGTTCCTGTGATGTTTTTCCCTTTTGGCGGTGCCCGGAGGGTTTTCCTACGCTGTTTCCCTTCTGGTGGTGCCAATGAGTTCCTGTGCTGTTCCTCTTGGCAGTGCCAACGAGTTCCTGTGCTGTTCCTCCTGACGTTGCCGACGAGTTCTTGTGCTGTTCGTTCTGGCGATGCCGACGAGTTCCTGTGCTGTTCCTCCTGGTTGTCCTGTGTTCCTCTGTCCTGTGGAGGTCCAAGTCCCCCGTCCTCGTCTGCAGCTTCCTGGTGTGTGACCCCTAGGTCCTGCCCTTTTGGACTTTTCACATCTTGTGGACTGTGTTTCTGTATCTAAGGCCAAGGCCATACATCCCTGACTGCGGTAGGTGGACTTCCTCCACTGTGGTCCCAAGGATCCACTTACTCACCTTATATTCATTTCAAGGGTTCTCCTTTGTTTTATGTACAGTTTTGTTTGCCTTAATAAAGCCTTCAAACGTAACAGATAGAACTGGAAGAAATCACCTGAAGAAAATAGGATTTACATATACAGTTGTGCTCAAAAGTTTACATTCCCCGGCAGAATTTTTGCTTTCTTGTCGTTTTTTCAGAGAATATAAATGCAAAACCTTTTTTTCCACTCATGGTTAGTGGATGTGTGAAGCCATTTATTGTCAAACTACTGTGTTTTCTCTTTTTAAATCATAATGACAACCCCAAAAAAATGACCCTAATCAAAAGTTTACATATCCAAGTTCTTAATACCGTGTATTGCCCCTCTAACATCAATGACAGCTTTAAGTCTTTTGTTGTAGTTGTGGATGAGGCTCTTTATTTTCTCAGATGGTAAAGCTGCCCATTCTTCTACGCAAAAAGCCTCCAGTTCCTGTAAATTCCTGGGCTGTCTTGCATGAACAGTGCGCTTGAGATCTCTGGAGAGTCACTCAATGATATTGAGGTCAGGAGACTGAGATGGCTTCCCCAGAACATTCACTTTGTTCTGCTGTAGCCAGTGACAGGTCAACTTGGCCTTGTGTTTTGGAACGTTGTCATGTTAGAACTTCCAAGTACGTCCCATGCACAGCTTCCGGGCTGATAAGTACAAATTTGCCTCCAGTATTTGCTGATGTATGTGCTGCCTTCATCTTTCCTTCAACTTTGACCATGTTTCCTGTGCCTTTATAGCTAAATCATTCCGAAAACATCAGCGATCTGCCTCCATGCTTTACAGTAGGAATGGTGTTCCTTTCATCACAGGCAGGAGCGTAACTAGAGAAGCCTAAGCCCCATAGCAAACTTTTGGATGGGGCCCCCTCTTCCCGACCACGAACATTTACCGGGACAAACAAATACTAGATAATACAAGGGGCAAATACCTCACCATAGATATCACCATCATACTGCTGCTATAAAAATCCGATTATACCAAAACCAACATAAACAACAACACTACTACATTTGGACCTGATTATACTGCCTGAAAACAAACACAAATTACCACCACATAGTGAATGAATAATACCCTTACACTATTACTGATCAGTCTACAAAGACTAATAGTACCGCCATATAGTGACCATATAGTGGTAGGTATCAGTGTGCACAAGTGCACTACAGACTGTTTATTACCCCCATACAGTGACCATATAGTGGTAGGTACCAGTGTACATAGACTCTGCTGACATATAAGTGATTACAGTGCAGTTACATCTTGTGACTGACAGGTGACGTTTCTCTGACAAGTCATTGACTTTCCCTGTTGTTCTGCATCTGGTCCAGACCGTCATGACGACTTCTTCCGGCCATCACTTGTCTCTGCAGATTTAGACACAAATATATTACAATCCTCACTTTTCCAGCACCTCACTCCCTGCCCTCCAGGCTATATGGGATCTATTTAGGCAGGCAGGGTTTAGGTAGCTATAGGGCCCCATATAGGCAGGCAGAGTTTAGGTAGCTATAGGGCCCCATATAGATAGGCAGGCAGGGTATAGGGGCCATATAGGTAGGAAGTCAGGGTTTAAGTAGCTATAGGGCCATATAGGTAAGCAGACAGGGTTTAGGTAGTTATAGGGGCCATATATTTAGGTAGGCAGGACTTAGGGTAGTCTATAGGGGCCCAATACAACAGGCAGGGCTTAGGTAGTCTATAGGGGCAGCATACAAGCAGACAGGACTTAGGTAGTCAATAGGGGCCCGATACAGGCAGAGAACATGGTAGGCTATAGAGGCCATATATGTAGGCTGGCAGGGATTAGGGTAGGCTATTGGGGCCCCAAACAGGCAGGAAGGGCATATAGTGGTCTATAGAAGCCCCATGCAGGCAGGCAGGGCTTAAGGTAGGCTGTTGGGTCCCCATACAGGCTGGCAGGGCAAATGATAGTCTATAGGGGCCCCATACAGGCAGGAAGGGCTTAGGGCAGGTTATAGAGTCCCCATACTGGCAGGCAGGGGGCTTAGGGCAGGTGATAGGGGCTCCATATAGGCAGGCAGGGCCTTAGAGCAGGTTATAGGGGCCCCATATAGGCAGGCAGGGGGCTTAGGGCAGGTTCTAGGGCCACATATAGGCAGGGGGCTTAGGGAAGGGTATAGGGATCCCATAAAGGCAGGCAGAACTTAGGGCAGGTTCTAGGGGCCCCATATAGGCAGGCAGGGAGGCCTCATTAATGTTAAAACTAAAAAATCACTTACTCACCTGTCCCATGCTCCCTCGCAGCACAGCTCCCGGGCAGTCTGTGCTCAGCACAGGTGGCGCCATGATGTGATGTCATCACGCTGCCCACGTCAGCACTGTGGGCCAGCGCCAGCTAGGCTTAAGGCCTAATAGGCAGATTAGCAGAGTGGAGCGCAGGCGGCTCCTCTCTGCTAACACCGGGCGTCGCTGCGTCTGAACGCTCAGGCCAGAGGGTCCGGGCATAAAGAGGCAGGATGCGCCTGGCCCCGCAGCTCCGCCACGCTGGCAGTGAACTGGTATGTTTATTGCCGGCGGGTGCAGGAGACGAACTACCGGGATAGCAGACATGTTAGCAGTTACCTGGGCCCTGTGGCAGCTGCTGCGTCTGCTACCCTGGTAGTTACGCCCATGATCATAGGCCTTGTTGACACCTCTCCAAATGTAACGTTTATGGTTGTGGCCAAAAAGTTTGATTTTGGTCTCATCACTCCAAATTAGCTTGTTCCAGAAGTTTTGAAGCTTGTCTCTGTGCTGTTTGGTGTATTGTAGGCAAGATACTTTGTGGCATTTGTGCAGTAATGGCTTTCTTCTGGTGACTCGACCATGCAGCCCATATTTCTCCAAGTGCCTCCTTATTGTACATCTTGAAACAGCCACACCACTAGTTTCCAGAGAGTCCTGCATTTCAGTTGATGTTACTAGTGGGTTTTTCTTTGCATCCCGAACAATTTTCCTGGCAGTTGTGGCTGAAATTTTTGTTGGTCTACCTGACCGTGATTTGGTTTTTACAGAGCCCCAGATTTTCTATTTGTTAATCACAGTTTGAACACTGCTGACTGACATTATCACTTCCTTGGATGTCTTTTTATATCCCTTTCCTGTTTCATACAGTTCAACTACCTTTTCCCGTAGATCCATTGACAATTCTTTTGCTTTCCCCATGACTCACAATCCAGAAATGTCAGTGGCTGGATGAAAGATGCAAGAGTCTATCTGGATTCCAGAAACTCACTCAGCTTTTATGCACACATACTGATTACAAGCAAACAGGTCACAGGTGAGGATATTACCTATAGTAGCCATTCAAACCCATTTGTGTTACCTTCTGTGCATGTTATCAGGCCAAAGTCACCAGGGTATGTAAACTTTTGATCAGGATAATTTGGATGTTTTTGGTTGTCATTATCAGTAGTCTGACAATAAATGGCTTCACCCAAGCACTAACCATGAGTGGAAAAAAAAGTTTTTGTGTTATTCATATTCTCTGAATAAAGGCCAAGAAAACAAAAATTCTGCCGGGTTATGTAAACTTTTGAGCACAACTGTAGTAAAACCTAATGAGAACCACCACTAACACCTGAACAGAAGAAAAACTAATTCTAGTAGACTCAGGGTGCTTTCACATTGCGCAGCTTTGGTGCAGTTTTAACTGTGCTCCAATTAAACTGCCTTTATTACCAGCAAGCTTCTTTCACTTATCTAAACTGTTTGGAAAGTGAGTAATCAGTTTGTGTGTCTATCATCCACAAGACTTCAAACACAGTAATTGATTATTTACCTGAAACACCTTTCTGAACAATTTAGACAACTGAATGAAGCTTGCTGGTAATAAAGGCAGTTTATTTGGAGCATAGTTAAAACTGCACCAATCTTGTAGTGTGGATTATTGGATGAAAGTAATACCTAGGGATAAATAGCTAATCATTGGACAAAGTGATGATGCTAGAACTTTTGTCTGGTGCTGTTTTCATAAAATGACATAGCATATATTGATGATTCCTGAAAAAAAGGAATCGCAATATTAAAAAATTTCAGCAGGTATTAGTTCTGTACTTTAGTGATTCACAGTATTATACTTTCACTGTTTAAATTTTTGTTATGTGCAAACTTACAAATATTTCCAATCATGGAATTGAGTTTTATTAGTGAGATTATAGGGGTATTCTCACCACATTGATTAGCTTGAAACATGTAGGGGTTTTCCCATCTTGCTTTTTAACTGTGCACAAAAACATATCAGCAGCATTTGCAAACGTTAAGAGACAGTGAATAAGCAAATATATGAACTATTTAAAAATGCACTTCTGCTACTTTTTGGTTACATGAAAATTTGAGGGTTTTAGCACATTTTTGAACACAACTGCGAGTGCCCAACTACCACAACAAGGTGACCTAGGTTCAGATGGGAACCTACACTTACATCTTACCTCGCTTGGTACTTGCTTAGGCCTCCATATTTTCAGGGAATGAAGGTCCCAGCTACACTCTGCTCTGATTAAAGACAGTCTGTGTGGATGAAAGTGATCAAAAAGTTGCATAAACCCCAAAATGGCAGATGTAAGTCTTCCTAAGTAAAATAAGCCCTCATACAGCCCAGTTGATAAAAAAAATGAATAAAAATATGGATTTTGAAATGTGGATATACACTTTTTTTATTTAAAATAGTTTTTGTTGTGTGCTGCCCTGACTGCAGCCTGTGTCAAACTGACACAGATTGTAATTTATTAGCATACAGGAGCATGCCAATACATTACTAAGTGTAAAACAAATTGTATACTAGTTATCCCTTCATAGGAGTAAAAAATAAAAATTGTAGAATAAAATAAATAATAACATAAAAATAAATATTTCATAAAAAATTATTGTGCATATATTACACACAAAAAATGTACACATATTAGGTATCCACACGACCTGTAGAATTAATCTAAAGGGTTATTTAGTGTGAAATGTGAAAATATTTAAATAATGAAAAAAAATTCTGCAGTAATTCATGCAATGCCCCCAAAAAGTACAACTTCTCCCGCATTATAAAGTCCTCATACAAACTGAGTCATTGAAAAAATAAAAAAAAAATGACGACTGTAAAAAACGCAAGGAGGCAAAAACTAAAAAAAAAAATTGATGGTTACTAAGGCCTTTTCAGGCCTGGTGCTTAGGGGTTTAATCTCCAGAGAAGAAAAGCCTTCTTCACCATGAGAACTGTGAATTTGGAATAGCCTGTCTAAGGAGTTGGCCACAGCAGGAACAGTTGAAGGTCTTAAAGGGGTTGTCTCACTACAAGGATTGCTTTTTATGTTAAAGATCTTGTAAAAACAAGTCACTTTTTTAATATATGTCTATTAACAGTGTCCTACCTATTCCTAGATATCCCCTCTTGTATGGGCTGCATTAGCACCTCAGGTTGCTATAGCTACAGACCTGTTTGATCTCTCCTGATAGGCTGCCAGCACTGGTCACTATAGCTACAGACCTGGCTTCTACTGCAGCCTAGTGGAAGCCAGTAAACGCCCCTGAATGCAAAGTGAAACCAAAAAAACAGGACTGAGGTGAGATGAATCAATGTAATAAGACAACCCTTTTAAGAATGGCTTAGATAACTACCTAAGACTAAAAAATATTAACTTTAAAATTCTAGATCCAGTCTAATGGCAACTTTGGGATCGGAAATAAAATATTAATTTAGGGCAGATTGATTCTTGCTTTATGGGAGCCAAGTTTTCATCAGTAGGGAAAAATAAGCTTAACAATTCCCTATCCCCTCCCTTCAATCACATCTTTCCAAACCCTTGGTTGAACATGATGAACATACAACTTTTTTACACCGTATTAACTATGTAACAGCTTGATGTTCCTGTTAATACAGTTGTACTTTTTATTCGGAAGTTTAAGGTCTATGGGACTGCAGCCAACCTCCATAGACAAGAGGAAAATTGGATGATTGTTCCTATTCTAGACATCTTGTAACAGAGCAGGAGAGTAACTGAAAGGAAGGGTTTGCCAGGTGTCCCCAGTCTCTAGAAAAATATATGTCTCAAACCAAAGCCCAGAACATGCACCATAAAGTAAAAACAGACCCAAAGATAAATGTAGCAGTCTATATGAACTATAGACGCCAGAACATATCACTTAGAGGGGTGTTCTGGGACTGATTAATGCTCATTCGTCTGTCAGGGTATGATTAGAAATGGAAGAGAAGACTCATACCTACCTCCCGGATGCTCCCTTTCACTCCCGGCTGCCGGTCTGTTCATCCAGGATGTAAGCAGTGAACGTTAATTGTTCACGTGACAACTCCAGACAATCACAGGCCACAACATCAATTGCATATGACTCTCTTGGGTCTGTAATTGGCTGAAGTTTTCACATGAAACGCTGAAGGTTCACTGCTTCAGCCCGGGATGTACGTATCAGCAGTAGGGAGTGAACGGGACCGTCCAGGAGGTATGAGTCTTATCTTCTATTTTTACTCATGCCCTGACAAGCCAACGAGCATTGATCAGTCCAGGAACGTGTCTTTAAGTACAGAACCCAGATACTTACAGCAGGTCACACTCTTTCTTCTCCTCTATGGAACCTTGATGCTCCTCTCTCTGGTTTCAGGACCTGCACACATATGGTCATGTGATTTGCTACAAAGCGTGATGAAATCTTAATGTGCATTAAATTCCTAGAATTTTTATTTTCTAATAAGAGTTTTTCAGGCCCAATGCCACATTTAAAGTACACCCCTAAGTACTATGGTCAAGCTTAATTAGTCTTGAGAGCTCTTTTTTATACTAGAAGGATTTCAGACATGTCTTTTACTTCTCACATTCCCGGATAATCCATATATAAAGACAATCATCTGCAGGAAAATCAGCTATTAAGAGGACACAGATTCATCTTTAAAATTATATTATATTTTATTAGCATCTTTGGAATTATAAATCAGCATCTTCATCTTAATATTCTAAGGTTATGACATCTCACAGTTTACTTCACAGTTTACTTCAAGAGAATAGAATCTGCCATGAAAATGAGGTGGGCATGAAGGTGCATTCACACGGCAAAGGACAAAATCTGCTTGGTTTTGACATCAGCAGAAGCATCCATTACAACCCGTTTTAGTTTTTTAAACGTTTTTTGTCACTGATTTTCTCCAGATTTCTTCAGCATATTTTGGACGGTTTTTCAAGCAGAAAAGTGTACTGAGTGCGAATGTATTCCTGATTCGTGCAAAAAATTGTGATTTTTTTTTTTTATCTCCACCCAGTGGTCACTCCCTAAGCTTCCAGTGGCCATCTTGGACTCGTCTCAGCAAGACATTGTGTTTTTGTGTTCCAGGCTCCTTTTTGAAAAATCTAAAAAAAAAATGAGTCATGTGTTAACAACCGCAACTTCAAGCACCAGTAGCGATTAGGGTCAGCAGTCCGAGATTCCACTGATCAGATTGCGCCAATGAAAAATTGGAGAGTTTTGGTGGCAGTGGCACATAACATCCTGGTTCAGTGTTGGTATAAAAGGGTATATACATCTTACTTTGGTGTTATTTTAAATGATATTCTCATATGTAGTCATATGAAGTTAATTATTAAAATCCTGTACTTTTTATTGCCTTTAAGGGCTGCAGAAAGGTGTCATTACTGAGTCCACCCAATCAATGAGCTGAGATACAGCAGAGGCCACACTGGTCAATTATATGCAGAGCTAAGAAGATTATATATATATACAGTGCCTTGCGAAAGTATTCGGCCCCCTTGAACTTTTCAACCTTTTGCCACATTTCAGGCTTCAAACATTGAGATATAAAATTTTAATTTTTCTGTGAAGAATCAACAACAAGTGGGACACTATTGTGAAGTGGAACAAAATTTATTGGATATTTTAAACTTTTGTAATAATAAAAAACTGAAAAGTGAGGCGTGCAAAATTATTCGGCCTCCCTTAAGTTAATACTTTTGTAGCACCACCTATTGCTGCAATTAAAAGCTGCGAGTCACTTGGGGTATGTCTCTATCAGTTTTGCACATTGAGAGACTGAAATTCTTGCCCATTCTTCCTTAGAAAACAGCTGGAGCTCAGTGAGGTTGGATGGAGAGCGTTTGTGAACAGCAGTTTTCAGCTCTTTCCACAGATTCTCGATTGGATTCAGGTCTGGACTGTGACTTGGCCATTCTAATACCTGGATACATTTATTTGTGAACCATTTTCCCTTGTAGATTTTGCTTTATGTTTGGGATCATTGTCTTGTTGGAAGATAAATCTTCGTCCCAGTCTCATGTCTTTTGCCGTCTCCAACAGGTTTTCTTCCAGAATGGTTCTGTATTGGCTCCATCCATCTTCCCATCAATTTTAACCATCTTCCCTGTCCCTGCTGAAGAAAAGCAGGCCCAAACCATGATGCTGCCACCACCATGTTTGAAAGTGGGAACGGTGTGTTCAGGGGGGATGAGCTGTGTTGCTTTTACGCCAAACATATCGTTTTGCATTGTGGCCAAAAAGTTTGATTTTGGTTTCATCTGACCAGAGCCCCTTCTTCCACATGTTTGGTGTTTCCCAGGTGGCTTGCGGCAAACTTTAAATGAGACTTCTTATGGATATCTTTGAGAAATGGCTTTCTTCTTGCCACTCTTCCATAAAGGCCAGATTTGTGCAGTGTATGACTGATTGTTGTCCTATGTACAGACTCTCCCACCTCAGCTGTAGATCTCCGCAGTTCATCCAGAATGATCATGGACCTCTTGGCTGCATCTCTGATCAGTCTACTCCTTGTTTGAGATGAAAGTTTAGAGGGACGGCCGGAAAATCTTTTTGTATCCAAATCCGGTTTTAAACTTCTCCACAACCGTATCATGGACCGGCCTGGTGTGTTCCTTGGTCTTCATGATGCTCTCTGCACTTTAAACAGAACCCTGAGACTATCACAGAGCAGGTCCATTTATACGAAGACTTGATTACACACAGGTGGATTATATTTATCATCATCAGTCATTTAGGACAACATTGGATCATTCAGAAATCCTCACTGAACGTCTGGAGTGAGTTTGCTGCACTGAAAGTAAAGGGGCAGAATAATATTGCATGCCCCACTTTTCTTTTTCTTTTTTTTTTACAAAAGATTAAAATATCCAATAAATTTCGTTCCACTTCACAATTGTGTCCCATGTGTTGTTGATTTTTCAAAAAAAAAAATAAAATTTTTTTTTTTATTTTTGAAGCCTGAAATGTGGGCAAAAGGAAAAAAGTTCAAGGGGGGACAAATATATATAATTTATATAAATATAATATATAAAAATTTATTAATAATATATAAATATAATATAATACACTTTTTTTTTTAAATTAATTTAATATAAAGGGGGGTTTTTGTTCTATTATCTTGTCCTTTGTTTACATAATGTTAATTATTGATGAAATAATTATTTGGTAGTAATTTCTTTTTTTGCATGTGTGTGCCTTTTCCTTAGCTTTCCAGACAAATTTTTAAACTTTTGGGAAATGTAAATTTCCCAGCATTCGACAGACTGGTTGAGATTTTGGGGCCACACCTTTGCAGACAAAAACACTGTGTGTATCAGCCATCACCTGTACAGATTGTAAAAGTTTATGATACATATGTTTTTTCTTTATTGCTTGATTTCTAGGTTAAAATAGTCCCATGTTATCTTCATTGTTTAGTGATCACAAAAGTCTATGTGCCTTTGCTAACTTTTGTTTTTTTCTCAAGGTTTTTGGCAACGTGAGACTTATTTCATGCCCCTGCATTTCCGGGGGGGAAGACCCCCCGTCGGGCAAATCAGGTGGAACTGTTATGATCTGTCGGCATTTACAGCCGATATTGATGCTGAGCCCCACCCCGGAGATGTGGCCACAGATTGCCAAAGGTTTTCAATCTGTGGCCAATTTCCCTTAACTCCTAGGTATTAAACGATGGAAGCACATACGTTGAAACCCCAGAATTTTTATTTACGTACACAAATAAAAAAACACATATCCATTTTTTTCTCACTATTTGACATGAAATAAACCCCCTTTTCTTTTTTTTGGGTTTTAAAGGATAATCAAACTTAATTTATATTTTCCCAAAGCCAAAAATAAGAAGAGAATTTTTTAAGGTTTTTTATTATTTTCTAAAAAGTCAGAAGTTTACATACCTAGGTTTCAAAAATTAGGACACCCCCAATATGAGGGTCTGTCTTGGAAGTTCTGATAGGTTTATCGGCAGCATCTGAGTTAAAAATGGTTTTGGGGTTTTTTTAAATCACCAGAACCACAAAGCCTATGGTTTTTAGGCATCCTTGGGTACAATTCAAGATCCCGAAGGGGGGCCCGTTCATCTGTACAAACAATTATAGGCAAGTACAAACAAGATGGAAATGTCCAGTCATTACACTGTTCAGGAATGAGACAGGTCCTGGTGGGCGATCTTCAGCCGAAGGGAGAGAGAGTCCCCACTTTGTTCCTCTTCATGGTGCCACTTGATGAAGCGGTCACACACACTCTTCCAACGTTTCATCACATCCTCCACTGTGGAAGAAATTATAGTGGGTTAACTTTAAGATTGACCAGTGACTTTTTTAATTCTGGCCTCCCACATTACCTATCACATCGAGTGTCACCACAACCTGTGAATTGTAAAAGGGGACATCAATGCTGTGACCACATGTGGCCACAGATCTGAAATCACCTTTTGGAACTGACATTTTGAAGTGACAGGTGCTGGAATAAAGAAATCGAGAAGGCCTGTGTAAATAAGTCGATTAAAATCAGCTTGACAACCAATACAAAAAAATTAGTGATATAAAAATTAACTTACGGATGAGCCCCTGCTTTCAGGCATCATACCCACTCCACTCCCTCCAAATACAGCACCTTGCGGATTTGTGTCCAGGATCTGTTCTTCTGAATTCGGTTGTTGTATCCAGGGTCGCTCTTGTCCCAAAGCTCTGGGCGGGTATGCACTTATAACAACAAAAAAAGAAAAAAAAAATTTTCAAAGACCAATACCATAAAACAATACTTGGACAAAAGTGGCCAAGTATTCTTATGACAATAAATAACACATCAGTATATTACATAACAATAATGCACACAAGCCTACTTTTTTAAATTTCATTTTAAAGCATAAAAATCTGGTTAGTTTAGGCTAAAAAGAGGATATATAGATTCTCGTTCACACTGACACTCAGAGATCAGTCTGGTCACATCCATATCCATGCGGTGGTATGTTTTGGGAGGCATGCTGATGTGTCCTCTTGCATCCAGCCCAGAAATTGCTGTGCAGGACATTCCTTTGTTAAAATGACTTGCAAAACACACCCACTACAGGTGGGATCATTCTTCACTTATTTCTGGAAAAAACTAAAACTACCCAAATATCTACCAAAACCCACGCCAAAAACCTGGACAAAAACTATTCACTCACTTTCTGCTCGGTTTTCATTGACTTCAATGTTAATTTTCTGTCTGGACATTGAGCAGAAGAATGAACATGTTCTAAGATTTTCAGACCGCCGGCGTGTAAAATACCGTCCAGCAGAAAATCCGTTCAGTGGGTAAAGCTGAGCAGGTTTTCTATTAAAGTCTACGGAGAGTGTTGCTCGTCGGTTTTCAGATGGTTTCTAAAACCGCAAACCGTCTGAAAAACCGTCCAGTAACCCTTGCCTTGAAACTGAGTTGAGGCCATCACATGCTAAAGGCAAATTTTTATACCCTTAAAATAAACAATGTTATGAAGCCTTATTCATGGAGCACAGTTTCAACAGTTTTTCCGACTGTAGTTTTGCTATAGTTAAAAATCTATAGAGAAGATTTCACATTGTAAGGGTCCGTTCCCCTCAGAACCTCCATGTATATATTTAAATATCTGCAAAAAGGTTTTCAGAAATGTACCATCATTCATCACACCATTTCGAACTTTTTTTTCAGTTTTATCAGTACATTCTATGGTGCAATGGTACCATTAATCCCTCATCCACATTGGACATACCTATACATTCTATCTTGGAAGGTATTCCCGCAAATGAATGTATGTGTACATCCTGGACATTGTGCAGGCTCACACGCGAAGCTCGCAAAATCGGCGCATGAAACCAGTTGTATATTACAGCTGCCGCCATGCTTCATTGACCAGGACCGGAGATTACTCTGGTCACAAACAATTAACTAATTAGCTGCCATAGTCGATCACAGTTACAGCAGCTAATAGGAAGACAGGGTAGCTCCCTCTGTCTGCATCGGCAACCCTGTATCGATATCGCTGCATGTGATGCTCTGTCTAGCATCCTGGAAGCCTAACTAAGGCTTCTGGGTTGCCTGTGATCAGGGGCGTCGCTAGGCTGTTTTATTCGGGGCTCGGGCCCCGAATAAAACACCCTGTGCCCCGAGTCTCCCGGGCTCCAGGCCTCTGCCCTGGGCCTGGAGCACCGACTGGCCCTTTAGCTGCATGTGCGTCCGCTGGACGCACACTCAGCTGAGGGCTTCTGCGGAGCAGAGAGCGAGCGCTTCCTGCCCCGCAGACAGTGTCGGCCCCGCTGGTCCGACACCGCGAGGCCGACGGGTCCTCACAGCGCTGAGGACCCGCCGCGGCCCCGTGCGGCTGAGCAGCGTCGCGATGATGTGATGTCATCGCGACGCTGCCTCTCCTCGGGCGCACAGCGCGTCATAGGCCGTGCGCCCGAGGAGCTGCTGGAGGAGCGGGGCTGAAGAGGACGGAGCGCGCTCGCCGGGGGAGTTAAGGTGAGTATTAATGTTGTTATTTTTAACGCATTTACCTGCCTCAGTGCCCCTATAATGCCTGTCTGTGGCCCCCATAAACTGCCTGTGGCCCCCATATCCCTGCCTGTGGCCCCATATCCCTGCCTGTGGCCCCTATAATGCCTGCCTGTGGCCCCTATAATGCCTGCCTGTGGCCCCCTATATACTGCCTGTGCCCCTATAATGCCTGCCTGTGGCCCTATAATGCCTGCCTGTGGCCCCCTATATACTGCCTGTGCCCCTATAATGCCTGCCTGTGGCCCCTATAATGCCTGCCTGTGGCCCCCATATCCCTGCCTGTGACCCCCATATCCCTGCCTGTGGACCCCAAATCCCTGCCTGTGGCCCCCATATCCCTGCCTGTGGCCCCCATATCCCTGCCTGTGGCCCCCATATCCCTGCCTGTGGACCCCAAATCCCTGCCTGTGGACCCCATATCCCTGCCTGTGGCCCCCATATACTGCCTGTGGCCCCCATATACTGCCTGTGGACCCCATATCCCTGCCTGTGGCCCCCATATCCCTGCCTGTGGCCCCCATATACTGCCTGTGGACCCCATATCCCTGCCTGTGGCCCCCATATACTGCCTGTGGACCCCATATCCCTGCCTGTGGCCCCCATATATTGCCTGTGGACCCCAAATCCCTGCCTGTGGCCCCCATATCCCTGCCTGTGGCCCCCATATACTGCCTGTGCCCCTATATGCCTGCCTGTGGCCCCCATATACTGCCTGTGGCCCCCATATACTGCCCGTGGCCCCATATACTGCCCGTGGCCCCATATACTGCCTGTGGCCCCCATATCCCTGCCTGTGGCCCCCATATACTGCCTGTGGCCTCCATATCCCTGCCTGTGGCCCCCATATACTGCCTGTGGCCTCCATATCCCTGCCTGTGCCCCTATAATGCCTGCCTGTGGCCCCCATATGCTGCCTGTAGCCCCCATATCCCTGCCTGTGGCCCCCATATACTGCCCGTGGCCCCCATATCCCTGTCTGTGCCCCTATAATGCCTGCCTGTGGCCCCCCATATGCTGCCTGTGGCCCCCATATCCCTCTCTGTGGCCCCCATATGCTGCCTGTGGCCCCCATATATTGCCTGTGGACCCCAAATCCCTGCCTGTGGCCCCCATATCCCTGCCTGTGGCCCCCATATACTGCCCGTGGCCCCATATACTGCCTGTGGCCCCCATATCCCTGCCTGTGGCCCCCATATACTGCCTGTGGCCCCCATATCCCTGCCTGTGGCCCCCATATACAGCCTGTGGCCGCCATATCCCTGCCTGTGCCCCTATAATGCCTGCCTGTGGCCCCCATATGCTGCCTCTTGCCCCCATATCCCTGCCTGTGGCCCCCATATACTGCCCCTGGCCCCCATATCCCTGTCTGTGCCCCTATAATCCTGCCTGTGGCCCCCATATGCTGCCTGTGGCCCCCATATCCCTCTCTGTGGCCCCCATATGCTGCCTGTGCCCCTATAATGCCTGCCTGTGGCCCCATATACTGCCTTGTCCCCCCATTTTCTTGCCTGTGGCCCCCATATCCATGCCTGTGGCTCCCATATCCCTGCCTGTGGCCCCCATATCCCTGACTGTGGCCCCCATACGCCTGCCTGTGGCCACCATATGCCTGACTGTCGCCACCATAAGCTGCCTGTGCACCTATATAACTGACTGTGGCCCCCATATACTGCCGGTTTCCCTATATACCTGCCTGTGGCCCCCATATACTGACTGTTTCCCTATATACCTGCCTGTGGCCCCCATATACTGCCTGTGTCCCTATATCCCTGCCTGTGGCCCCCCATATACTGCCTGTGGCCTCCATATCCCTGCCTGTGCCCCTATAATGCCTCCCTGTGGCCCCCATATGCTGCCTGTAGCCCCCAAAATCCCTGCCTGGGGCCCCCATATACTGCCCATGGCCCCCATATCCCTGTCTGTGCCCCTATAATCCTGCCTGTGGCCCCCATATGCTGCCTGTGGCCCCATATCCCTCTCTGTGGCCCCCATATGCTGCCTGTGCCCCTATAATGCCTGCCTGTGGCCCCATATTCTGCCTGTGGCCCCCATATCCCTGCCTGTGGCTCCCATATCCCTGCCTGTGGCTCCCATATCCCTGCCTGTGGCCCCCATATCCCTGCCTGTGGCCCCCATACGCCTGCCTGTGGCCCCCATATGCCTGCCTGTGGCCACCATATGCTGCCTGTGCACCTATATACCTGCCTGTGGCCCCCATATACTGCCTGTGTCCCTATATACCTGCCTGTGGCCCCCATATACTGCCTGTGTCCCTATATACCTGCCTGTGGCCCCCATATACTGCCTGTGTCCCTATATACCTGCCTGTGGCCCCCATATACCGCCTCAGTGACCCCATATACTGCCTCAGTGACCCTATTTTCTGCCTCAGTGCCCCTATATACCTTCTTTTGGGCCCCTAAAAACTGCCTCAGTGCCCCCATATCCGGCCTGTGGCCCCATATACTGCCTCAGTGCCCCTATATACCTGCCCGTGGCCCCATATACTGCCTGTGCCCCCCTATATACTGCCTTTGGCCCCATATACCTGCCTGTGGCCCCTATATACCTGCCTGTGGCCCCTATATATCTGCCTGTGGCCCTATATATCTGCCTGTGGCCCCATATATCTGCCTGTGGCCCCATATACTGCTTCAGTGCCCCTATATACCTAACTGAGGGGACTGCTATACCTATAATTAAGGAGTTGCTGGAAATGTGAGGATTCTAAGATATTTGTGTCCAAATCCTCAGGGACGAGTCTTGGCCGGGAGCAATCAGCATTGAAGGTGTGAAAACCGATGGAGAAGAAAAGGGCAAGTGAACGACGCTGATCAGAAAAGACGTCTCCGGGTGAGTTACGAAATGTAACTGCAGTGCAATCACTTATATGTCTGCAGAGTCTACATACAACTAGTATCTACCACTATCTGGTCCCTGTATGGCGGTAATATATGTCTCTAGGGCCTGTGTGCAGTGGATAGTCACATGTGGGGGTCGCGTTCAGTCAGGGTCTGGCAGGATTATTTGAGCATTAAGTAGTAATAGTTTGGGGTCTTGGTTTTGTAGGAGGGTTTTAGTAACAATCACTTGTCTGGTAGATTTGCTCCATGTATCGGTGATGTTTTGGTGAAATGTTTAGGGTATTGTCATATGAAGGTGAGAAGTTCTGTAAAAGTAAATTTGTCATTGGTGATTTTTACTGTACAGTGACTGCTTTAGGAGATGGACAGGATCTGTGTGGGAATGTGCAGAAAATTAGTGACAGGAACAGAAGGTTTTCTCTCTGTAAAAAAAACATCCGCAGTTTACAATGAGGCGCGAAAAAATGTCGTGTGCACCCAGCCCTACCCAGAAAAAACACAAAGGGCCCGAGCCCGGATGTTTTAGGACCCTAGCAACGCCCCTGCCTGTGATGTCATGAGGCCGGCCCAGCCATGTCCTGAGGGCTCGGCTGGGCAAAGTGATTGACATTTTCACAGTCCATTGCCAAAATAATTGTGGAACAACTGTGGGCCTGAAATGCAAAATACACCCCTAGATGAGTTCCTGAAGGGGTGTTGAATACAAAATAGTTTGTCTTTGGGAAGGTTTCACCTGTTCTGTGAAAATGTGACATGGCACCCCCAAAATCTGCATTGCAGAAACCGAATTGTGCTCTCTCCTTTGTGCGCCCTACCATTCACCCAAACAGCAGTTTACACCCACATATAGGGTATTGCTGAACTTGGAAGAAATTATGTAATACATTTTGGGATGCTTTTTTCCAGGATTCCTTGTAAAAATTAAACATTTTCAGCTAAAATTGCAGATTGTTGGAAAGAAAAATATTTTTTTCATTTTCACAGCTCAATGCTGCAAAATAACTGTGAAACACATGTGGGGTCAATTTACTCACAATACCGCTTAAGGGATGTAGCTTTAAAATTAGGTCTTTTAGGGATTTTTATTAAGAATTAGCACCTTAATCTGTCCACAAACCTGAAATGGCGTCTAAAGAAAATCAAAATGAAAATGAGACAAAAAAATCTAGTAGGTGCTCCTACTATTCTGAGGTTTGTGGTTGAGTCATTAGGGCCATATATGGTATATTTCCAAAAACGGTAAAATCAGGGGAATCAATATTGAGTTGAATTTTCTTGGTAACATCTACCGTGTTCCAGTGAATAATAGATAAAATTTGAAAGTCTAAAAAAATGTGAATTTTTTTAATTTCACCTCCACTTTGTTTTATTTTCTGTAAAGCACCTACAGGGTTAATAAACTTCCTAAATGCTGTTTTGACTATCTTAAGGGGTGTACAGTTGAAATCAGAAGTTTACATACACTATATAAAAAGACACATATGCATGTTTTTCTCACTATCTGACATGAAATCAGAATAAACCTTACCTGTTTTAGGTCAATTAGGATTACCAAAATTATTTATATTTGCCAAATGCCAGAATAATAAGAGATAATTTTTCAATAATTTTTATTACTTTCTGCAAAGTCAAAAGTTTACATACATTGGGAAAAAAGTATTTAGTCAGCCACCAATTGTGCACGTTCTCCCACTTAAAAAGATGAGAGAGGCCTGTAATTGACATCATAGGTAGACCTCAACTATGAGAGACAAAATGAGAAAACAAATCCAGAAAATCACTTTGGCTGATTTGGAAATCATTTATTTGCAAATTATGGTGGAAAATAAGTATTTGGTCATCTACAAACAAGCAAGATATCTGGCTCTCGCAGACCTGTAACTTCTCCATTAAGAGGCTCCTCTGTCCTCCACTAATTACCTGTAGTAATGGCAACTGTTTGAACTTGTATAAAAGACACCTGTCCACAACCTCAAACAAAACATACGTTGGCTCTGCACATATAAAATATATTGTGAAAAACACAAGCATAGGTGCACACTGAAAAGGCAATATATACATCTAATACAAACATCAGTGGCACACTAAAGACTAAGTAAAACCTCAAGCTATATAGGAACATTGGAAATGCATTACTGCTAAGGAAAATATGAAAAACCTGGGACTCTTAGTTTACAGTATTTGATCAAAGATTGTATTAAGCTCACCTCCCAAAACGTCAACCGGGGATCCCCGCAGGTGATCCCTCACTAAATATTTACCTTCACAGGCGTCAATCCCGACGCAGCTTTAGGGGTTTTTTAGGGAAATACAATTTAATTATCCTGCACTGGTTTAAAAAGAGGCACTGGTGCAGCAAAACCCAAAAAGATCGCCAATTCAAATTGAATACAAAACATACGTTGGCTCTCACAAAAAAATAATTTGAAAACACAACAAGGGGCAAACCCGAAAAGGCAATATTAAAACTAATACAAACATCGGGGCCAAAAAGACTAAGTAAAACCTCAAGCTATATGGAAATGGAAAGCATTTCTGTAGGAAAATATGAAAAACCGGGGGCCTTGTTTTTCAGATTTTTTTAACAAAAATTTTATTTTAAACCACCTCCCAAAACGCAAGGGGATCCCAGAGCAGGTGAGTCCCTACACTAAATATGTTACCTCACTAGGCGTCAATCCAGACTGCAGCTTCAGGGTATGGTAGGAACTAGCAATTTGAATTATCCTGCACTGGTTTAAAAAGAGGCAGCTGTGTGCAGCAAGCCAAAGAGATCGCCAATCTCAAATGAACTACAAAACATACGTTGGCTCTGCACATATAAAATATATTGTGAAAAACACAAGCAAGGGCACCTGAAAAGGCAATATATACATCTAATACAAACATCAGTGGCACACTAAAGACTAAGTAAAACCTCAAGCTATATAGGAACATTGGAAATGCATTACTGCTAAGGAAAATATGAAGGTGAGCTTAATACAATCTTTGATCAAATACTGTAAACTAAGAGTCCCAGGTTTTTCATATATTCCTTAGCATTAATGCATTTCCAATGTTCCTAATATAGCTTGAGGTTTTACTTAGTCTTTAGTGTGCCACTGATGTTTGTATTAGACACAACCTCAATCAGTCACACTCCAAACTCCACTATGGTGAAGACCAAAGAGCTGTCGAAGGACACCAGAAACAAAATTATAACCCTGCCCCAGGCTGGGAAGACTGAATCTGCAATAGGCAAGCAGCTTGGTGTAAAGAAATCAACTGTGGGAGCAATAATTAGAAAATGGAAGACATACTAATAATTTCTCTCAATCTGGGGCTCCACGCAAGATCTCACCCCATGGGGTCAAAATGATCACAAGAACGGTGAGCAAAAATCCCAGAACCACATGGGGTGACCTAGTGAATAGCCTGCAGAGAGCTGGGACCAAAGTAACAAAGTCTACCATCAGTAACACACTGCACTGCCAGGGACTCAGATCCTGCAGTGCCAGACGTGTCCCCCTGCTTAAGCCAGTAAATGTCTGGACCCATCTGAAGTTTGCTAGAGAGCATTTGGATGATCCAGAAGAGTATTAGGAAAATGTCATATGGTCAGATGAAACCAGAGTAGGACTGGTTGGTAGAAGCACAACTCGTCGTGTTTGGAGGAGAGAGAATGCTGAGTTGCATCCAAAGAAAACCATACCTACTGTGAAGGATGGGGGTGGCAACATCATGCTTTGGGGCTGTTTCTCGGCAAAGGGACCAGGACGACTGATCCGTGTACATGACAGCATGTACAACAGGAGTGGCTTCATTACGAGCATCTCAAGGTCCGGGAGTGGCCTAGCCAGTCTCCAGATTTCAACTCCATCGAAAACCATTGGAGGGAGTAGAAAGTCCGTGTTGTCCAGTGACAACCCCAAAACATCACTGCTCTAGAGGAGATCTGCATGGAGGAATGGGCCAACTTACCATCAATAGTGTGTGCCAACCTTGTGAAAAAACTTTGAGATTCTCGGTTCACATATTTTGATCAAAAAATGCTTAAGCTGCTCACGACTTTCAACGTGATCTCAGGTCGTGCAGTCCTATACTATCTTTACCTCTCAATAGAGCCAAATCCAGGCCTCTCACTGGGTCAACCGACCTCCATTATCCAGAGAGGAAAAAAACATAAAAAAACACCAAACCTGCAAGCTGCACTTTTATGACAGCCTGTGAAGACTTACAGAAAACGTTGGACCTCTGTCATTTCCAACAAAGTATTGCCAACATAAGTATTGAGATGAACTTTTGTTATTGACCAAATACTTATTTTCCACCATAATTTGCAAATAAATTCTTTCCAAATCAGACAATGTGATTTTCTGGATTTGTTTTCTCATTTTGTCTCTCATAGTTGAGGCCTACCGATGATGTCAATTACAGACCTCTCTCATCGATTATTGGTGGAGAACTAACACAATTGTGCTGATTAAATACTTTTTTTTCCCCACTGTACATTTTAATTAAAATTGGTATCGTTCCTCCATTAACCTTATTACTTGCGGACAAGTAATTTGTGTTATCGCTTCCACCACAACTTTCTCACAAAAGTTTGGAAGGAATTTTGGCCGCATTCCCCCAGACGAGAACTGTATAAACTGAGCATGTTGTTACGTCGCCTTTCTCGCACCTGCCTTCCTCTTCTTTTGACTATAATTTTTTAGTGTTTGAGCATTATTATCGTCAAAGTTGAAATCGTGCCGGTTTTTTTAATTTGTATCGGATTTTTTCGATCACAGCTATATTTAGGTTAAAATCTTCACATAATCTATTAATATCGCCCATTTTCGGTGCTCTCCTGTCATTTTGTCGTCCAGCAAATCAGCTTAGACAAGAATAAGCAGAGTTAGCAGTGTGTGCGAACACGCTACAGGGATGTTATGGTTTGTTGATTTGGCTGGAAAAAATCACATGACCCTCGTTTTACATAGAAACAGCCCTTCCTGTATCGCCTCAGATTGTTTCGGCCGCTCATAGTAGTAGTCTAGTGCCCAGTCTCTGTGCAAACAGCTCAGCGAAATTATTCTATTAGTTCCACATAGACAGCTATACTTTTTAGCTGTGAACCTTAGAACTTAGTTAGATTAGAGGATTTGTCAGAATTTAGGTAGTTAGGTTAGAATTTTAAAGGAGCATATAGCCCCTGAGTAAAGTCACGGGTGAGCGGGGGAAGGGTGGGGGTGGTTGCTCGGGCGAACACAGACAGTCCATGCTCTTTAAAGAATACCGGATATTTTTTGCAACCCATACTTAGTGGTAGACAAATACTTTTTAATTAACCTGTTCTGATGAGAATATTACTTGGATGTTTGGCACCGAAGCTATATAGGATACAATCTTTTCTATTAACTGCAGGTCTATTTGTTTGTGCAAAACTCCACTTTTATTATCATATAAAATTCCAAATAGCTTTTTTTTTCACTTTTGTCACTCAAGCTTTGTTTGAAAAAGTTACCCTTGCACTTTAATTTGAATCCAGCAATTTTGTAGTCACCACATGGTGTATTGATATGTGCCAAAAAACCTTTAATTAATCCTATACATTTCAGAAACGTGTTTTTTTTCACTTTGGTCAGTCTCAGCTTTGTTCATAAGAGGTACCTGCACTTAAATTTCAATCCAGCAATTTTGTCGCACTGACAGGTGTAATTTTTAGGTGGCACAAAATACCGTTTATTATCCGTATACATTTCAAATAGGTTATTTTTTCAATTTGGTGCAGACCAGCTTTATTCATAGAGACACCCATTGCTATTAAATTTGAATCCAGCATTTTTGTCGTCAACCTGCAGGTTATTTTTAGTCCAAAAATACCGTTAATTATCCGAAATACATTTCAGATATGTTTTTTTTTTCACTTTGCTTCATCAAGCTTTGTTTGATAGAGGTACCTAATGCACTTTACATTTTCAATCCAGCAATTTTGTTATTCACCACCAAGGTTTAATGAAGGTGCCAAAATACCTTTTAATTATCCTTATACATTTAAGATACGGGTTATTTTTCACTTTTGGCGCAGGGCCACTTTTTTCATAAAGAGCACCTTGCAGTTAAATTTGAATACCGCAATTTTGTATCACCACAGTGTACTGAAGGTGCCAAAAAATAACCGTTTATTAACCAATACATTTCAATACCTGTTTTTTTCACTTTTGTCATCCAAGCTTGTTTGATAGAGGTACTGCACTTAAAATTTGAATCCACAATTTTGTATCACCACAGGTGATTGATCAGTGCCAAAAATACCCTTTTATAAACCGTAAACATTTCAATATTGTTTTTTTTTCACTTGGCGCAGGCAGCTTTGTACATAGACCTCCTTGCAGTATAAACTTGAATACAGCAAATTTTGTAGTCACCACAGGTGTACTGATAGGTGCCAAAAATACCGATTGTTATCCGTACATTTCAGATATGATTTTTTTTTCAACTTTGTCAGTCAAAGCATTGTTGTTAGAGTACCCTGCACTTAAAGTTGAATCCAGAGCAATTTTTTCTCACCGCAGGGTATTTTATGCAAAAATTTAACCGTTTATTATCCTTATACATTTTCAGATAGTGTTTTTTCACTTTTGGTCAGTCAAGCTTTGTTCTGAATAGCGTACCCTTGGCCATAAATTTCAATCACCAATTTGTAGTCACCGCATTAATTTTAGGTGCCAAAAATTCCTTTTTATTATCCGTATACATTTCAGATACGTGTTTTTTCTTTTCACTTTGGCGCAGGGCCCAGCTTTGGTCAGTAGAGCCCACCAGTGCAGTTAAATTTGAATCCATCCAAAATTTTGTAGTCATCACAGGTTATTGATGTCGCAAAAATACCGTTTATTTAATCCGTAACATTTTCAGATAGTTTTTTTTTCACTTTTGGTCAGTCAAGTCTAAGTATGAAAAGGTACCTTTCACATAAATTACAATCCAGCAAATTTGTATTTGATTTAGGGATTTTTGAGAATACTGTTGATTTTTGCCCGACATTTAATACCGAGACTTTCAAAACTCTTCCAGACCTACTCAAAAAATTTTATCTATCTGAACATTGAGGCAAATTCAGGAGGTAACGATCACAGAGGGGGGTAGTAACATGGAAGTATGAGGAAAAGAGAAGTAGCTCCTTCCAATGCTTGCGACAACACAGCATGCCGCATGATAGTCGGTTGCAGGACCCGGCAGGCCTGGTCATCGCTGGGTCAGGGCCCATTGAAACCAGTAACTAATAGCTTCGCAAATGCTTTCTTCGTGTTTAATGCAACCCTGCATCCAGCATCTTTACCATCCTCGTCCTCACATTCCCGTCCACAAATGTCGTCACAGCATCATCATCATCCGACCCAACATGAAGCTGAAGGCAGCCCAAATGTGTACCCACCACTGTGTATGAATCCATTTTCTGGAAGACCTCTTTGATGACAAAATCGGTTAGGGGTCAGAAGGCATGTTAAAAGACAAGATGCCAAAGAGGATTATTTTGACTGCTCCTGACCCCAGTTACTCATCGCATCAAGGATGAAAATGCACCGTCATCGGCAAAAATCCCGGGCGGTCGGCAACGCCTTGCAATGCCTCTTTCTTGGTATGCCTGCAGCTCCTGGATGCAGAATGTCATGACACGAAGTCCACCTTTGTTGTATGATGATGACGACCATTGCGTATCCACCGTTGTCTATTTCATCAGAATGTTGCGTTGCAAGAAGCGCTTCATCACTGATGATGAGGAAAACGATGGTAGTGGTCATTACGAGTCCCGCCTCGAAAAGGAGAGGGCGTTCGCAGAAGTCCGCTGAATATGATTCCGCCAGCCACGGTGCCAGCACGGAAACCCCGCTCCTCACTAATCGCCTGTCAAAAAAGGTCCCAGGTTCCTTCTCAAGCCTGGCCTTCTTTAGCAAGCCTCGATTCACCCAGTGAAGTCATATCCGCTTTATGCCGTAGACCGCATAAGTAGTAGGCAAGAATCTTAGAGGCAACATGTCTAGTCACATGCACAAATGCATGAGTTGAAATGGAGGCACACACTTGGCCAAAAAAGGCCAGAACCAACGCCGTTCTTCCAACCACTGTCACACCCTCAGTCTCTCGCTCACCCCTCTTCCGCCACCACCAAGCGTTCCTCAGCTGCCCTGTCTCTCCGAAATCATGGTCAGGGATCAGCCTCCGCTATCAGCCACCACCGTCGTTCCCTAGTTACCACCATCACCACCAGAGACCCATCCCAAACCCCCTTCTCCCCTCCCAACTCAGTTTTATGGGGGGGGACACCTGCAACGCCGTACAGCGGCCAGTCTAGCAGCCAGAGCCTTCTGTCTTCCAGGTTTGGTAGACAAAGAAACGACTTTAACCCAAACCATCCCAAAGCCAAAAGCCTGCAATGTCGGGCATTGCCAGGCTTTTGGCATAGGAAAAGTAGCCTTTTAGCGCTGGTGGAAACAGATGGGTTCCAGCCACAATCTATGCCCTTGCCTGCCCCAATACCCAGATGCCGAACAGGCATTTCTTTGCCAGAAAGCCGTCCCTGCCCTGGCCAGCCACGTGTCCCATCAAAAATTCCAAGCGCGTTCACTCATCTCAACACCACCAACACATGAACTAGTATGCACGGCCAAGGCCGCTATAATCTACTGTGACAGCTCACTGGGTGATCTGGGTTGGATGTCTCTGGTGGTGACGGTGGCTCTCAGTCTTCGGCGCACTTCTTCAAAACCGCATGGATGGGCGAGCTCTTTCCCCCCCAAGGTCCTCATGGTGCATCCCAAGTGCCCAGAGAAACCAGCCGAGTGAAATTAATCTGTTCTTGGAGACCGTCCACAAACAGTCAGGAGCTAGTGGCGACAGCTCTCCACAACTGACCGAGCGCTGGCTGGGTGCCAAGAAACCATTGTGCCCAGGCAAGGTGGTGAGCGAGAACGTGCTAAATCTGCTGGCCGGCCCTTAAGAACGGATAGGCAGTGAGCACATCCCAAGCCTGGCACAAGTCATGGAACCCACGTCGTCCAAAAATATTCTAAAGCGCTAACCCCCGGATCAGGACTGCCAGCTTAACGAGGGCTCGAGGTCTGAGTTGCGCACTTCCGCCTGTTCTGCACCCTACATCGTCTGCCAGGCTGGTTGCAGCGTCAGCTCGGCCTTCCCTGTCAACCCTTCATCATTATTGACGTGGCATCACGCTGGAAATTTCCACCCTCCACATGCTACCAGCGATTGCGTGAGCAGCGCAATGCCATTACGCAGAACGAAGTGCCACATGGCCTGACAAGCAGCGGTGCGGACCACGGTGTTTGGTTGAGCCACCGAGATGTTGTGAGGCAGGAGGAAAGACTGCCTGCACCATCCTTGCCAGTATTATAAAAAGCCAGCAAAAGGTCAGTGGCGGAGACGATCCTTGTCATCATGATCATGTGGTATCTAAAGTTTCTGGAACGATCGTTGCACACACTGAAAACATCAGTCCCACCAGCGACGGAGGAGGAGACGGACACAATGCGGAACACACAAGCCTTTCTCTCCATTCGAATCACAAGGCCCGACGTTATTCCTCTAATTTATCGGCTCTTCATTAGGCAGTGGTCTTCGACCAGGGCTATGTGCAAGGCGGCGCATCAGCTCTCATGGTGCAACAATTGAGCAATCAGGGCTGTGTTGAAGCTGTGCCGAGGAAGCGAGGAGGAGGAGGAGGTATTCTTTCTATACACCGACGTAACTGACGTCCCTGCCTTGGAAAGAGTTGGCGCGAACATTTTGAGCGAGGAGGAAATGAGGCAAAATGAGTTTGCTAGTGCCCCTTCGACCCCAGAAGGTCCTTTGGAAATCAAGGCTCCAATCTCTCACATGATGCTTGATGCTTCCATCCTCCCAACATGATCCACGCATTAAGGGCCATCAAATGAACAACAGTTACTGGGTGGCTCACCCTTCTGGATCGCCCGTACATAAACAAAAGCAACACTCAGCACTTTCCTTCCACCCACACCAAATAAGAGTAAAATGCAGGAAATGGAACCTTTGCTGATTGATCAACTGAGACATCTGTTTGCGTCTGCTTTCAAAGTCATTGTCAAATGTCACGGTGGAACAACGTCACGACGTGACAGCAGTAAAGTGCCAAAAAGCCGTAGCTGCAGTCAGCAGCCTGGCAAGGTGCAGAACCTAATTTGGTGGACCTCTGGCAATCTTTATTTACCACCTTCACCAATGCTAAATGCAGGAACACATCCCAAACACAGAGACCCAGCTTTAAGATCATGGTGCACGACCTATCTGCTGCTGTCTCCAACACCGATGTTTTTGTATTGTTCCGTACCCAATAACGTCTGGTATCCAAAATGGACGAATGCCCGAGCATCGCTCCCCACTCCATAGAGGTGTTGTCCTGTCCAGCACATCATCAGATCTGAGCGAACCTTCAGCACAGCTGGAGGAGTCATTGCGACAAACGCATCCTGCTTTCCACAGATAATTGTTGATCGTTTGACTTTCATCAAGATGAATCAGGGCATGGATCTCTGATGAAGTTGTGGCAACCCAAAATGCCGAGGTCCACCGATAAGTTGCCGCGTCTAATTCACATTCCTCTTCAAAGACAGAGAATTTCCTCTTGAAAAATGTTTTTTAAAATGATCATGTTCTTACTGGCAATTTTAATTCTCAGTTCCCCAACTAGTTCATTTTGCGGTTTTGCGGTGGTGGAGACGTAAAAGAACAGCAAGGTTTCATGTACAACACTGAATTCCCTGTACTCACTTTATCTTTAGAGATGTTTGCTGCGCTTTTGTCATGGTTTTGAGGTCATAGTTGCTGTGAGATACAGCTATAATTATGATTCCTTTGGAACGAACTGTGGGCTTCTAGTGGCATTTTCCATCCACAATTTTTAATAGTGGCTGTGAAGTCTATTTAAAATTTTTTGGGGTCATGTTTGCGTTAGATACAGCAATACTCGTTGTCCTTTGGAACAGAAATGTGGCATCTAAGTGCATTTCTCCCCACAACAATTTTTTAATAAGGCTGAGAAGTCATATTTAATAATTTATTGGGGTCAAAATGCTGTGAATACAGCAATAATCGTTGGTCCTTGGAACAAAATGTGGCATTTATTAAGTGGCATTTTCCTTCCCTCACAATTTTTAACAGTGGTCTGAGAAGTCATCATTTATAATTTTTTGGGGTCATGTTGCTGTGAGATACAGCAATAATCTCGTTTTCGCTTGAACAGAAATGTGGCTTTTAAGTGCATTTCTCCCGCACAATTTTTAGACAGAGCAGAAGTCCATATTTAAATTTTTTATGGGTATCATGTAGCTGTGAGACACTGCAATAATCGTGGTCCTTTGAGAAACAGAATGTGGCTTTTAAATGGCTTTCTCCCCACCATTTTTTAACAGTGGCTGAGAAGTCATTTTATAATTTTTTGGGGTCATGTTGCTTTGAAATGCAGCAATACACAGGTCCTATTATAAAAAAAATGTTTCTTAACAGACAATTGTGTCTTTACAATTGTCAAAAGTGGCTCATGGGTCATGTTTTGAATTTTCGGGGGCCATTTTGCTGTGAAATGCTGCTAGATACAGGTCCTATTAGTAAAAAAATTGTAGTTACTAACATACATTTGTTTCTTTACAATTGTCAAAAGTGGCCTCAATGGTCATGTTGTGAATTTTCGGGGCATTTTTCTGTGAAATGCAGCTAGACTACAGGTCCTATTGTAAAAATGTGGTTTCCTAACAACATTTTGTTCTTCCACTAATTGCCAAGAGTGGCTCAAGGGTGATGGGCCTGTCAGAAACAGGAAAAGTAGACACCCTGTTAATGGAAACAATATGCAAAATGACTTGTTTTTTTGCAAAGATCTTTAAACATAGCACTCAATCCCTTATTTGAGACAAAACCCATTTAAAACACATAAAAAAGAGAAACAAATACATGTTGCTGATTTCCATCCGAACTTTTAAATAATGTTTTCTAGAATTAAACTACTAAAAAAACATTGCATGGTACAAAATAGCTGTAAAGAAAATTACCTCTGAATTGGTACAAGGGAGGTACAGAAACTTGACCAGATGAAGTTATCAGAGTACATGATTAATGAAGCACGGACAGAAGAACAAAGAACAAAGACAATTTCTCCATCACGTTTGAGTAAAAGAGGAAAAGAAAGCCAAGAAAAAGGGCACTTGGGTGGAAAAGGAGCGTTAACCACCAGTATTTCCAAGTGAAAGCTTCAATTGCTCCGCACTCATATGAAGTGCAACGCTACCCATGTCTTGACTGTGTTACTGAGGAAGGCTGGAGTTCTTACCTCACACTTCCTGCATTCCGCACTCTTCTTCAGCAAACGAAATTTTCGTTACTTGCGTCATAAGGGCAATTTTTTACCGTGTAAATAATGAAGGGACTCCATCCTGGGCTCTGCACCGCAGCCACTGAAACTCCGGCCCTGGCAGCTGAACCTGCGTGTTAATAGATGACAGACCGTAGCCTGGCAGCTCACCGCACCCACTGTAATTCTGGCGCCTGGCAGCTGTACCTCCGTGTTAACATATGGCTGACGGCAAGCACTGGCCTCTCACCGTTAGGGGCAGATCATAGTAGCTTCAAATTTCTCTTAAAACATCAATTATGAAAAAAGTGTTATATCTGTGAGGATAATGAAGACAAAAAGGGGCTCCAGGCTGGATACAAATTGCACAATTTGAGGCTTAAAATTTTTCTGGGCTGGAGTCACTACGGGGTCACATCATTTGATCTCCATTGGAGTCTGTCCCAATCACTGAAGAAGATTTGGAGGAAAAATGAAACCATTGAATTGTTGGCTGAATCACTCTCAAAGCCCGGAGGGAAAATGTCTCTCAACTAAGTACGTGTTTTGGGATGATTTAGGACATTTGTTATTACTTATGGGGCTGCGGACCATAATAACGACATCCGACACGTGTAAAAAATACCTTTAAAAATCAGCAGGAGGGTGTATGATGTAATGTTAACCTCACGTTGAAAAAAAAGCAAAATGATAATAATGTAAAACTATAAAAAAAACTTTCCCTAGAAAAAAATTCTGTAAACAAATTGTCAGTTGTACCAAAAATATACAAAATGACAGTCACTGTACAAAATATCATACGTGCCACTTTGTGATCTTGGGTCCAAAGACAGTTTAAGGGTCATGCTGTGGTACAGGAACAGTATAGTCCAATGTCCAGTAAACTAAAATGGTGGTTCATAAGACTCTTTTTTCCAGCACTTTTAATCTGCTGGGGGTGTCATTCAGTTTGGGGCTCATGCTGTGGTACAGGACAGGATAGACAATGTCGCAAGAAACTAAAATGGTGGTTGAACGACTCCTTTTTCCGGCAACTTTCTAAACTGGGGGTCAGACATGTTTAATGGTCATCAGTGCGGTACAGAACAGGATATAGTCAATGTCACAGGGAAACTAAAATGTGGTATGAAATAAACTTCCTTTTTCTGGCACTTTTAATCTGGGGTCATGCAGTTTGGGGCTCATGCAGCATTCCAGACAGATAGTCCAATTGTCCCCAGTTCAAGTTAAAATGATGTTTGCAAATCATACTGGCCATCAGCACTTTTTAATTGTGTGGTGATGCAGGTTTAATGGTCATTCTTTGGAACAAGACAGGGATAGTGAATGGTCTGAGAGTTTTTTTTCTGTGCTAAGTGTGTTGCCAGAGATGTAGTACTAATCAATTTTTGACTGTTGAGGATGTATAATTCCATCTTCTCCAGCCCTGATTTGTTGTTAATATTGAAGGTATTGATCTTGACCCATAGACTTAATGGTCATCGGCGAAAAACTATTTATCGACAATCGCAAAACGTCTTGATAATTGCCCGATATGCGACTAATCGACCCGATGACAAGTATCAACGTAATCGCCTCAAGACACCATAAAATTTCAATAAGATTGAGATCAGGGTTCTGTGATGGCCGCTCCAAAACACTGATTTGGTTATCCTTAAGCCACTTTGTAACCAGTTTGGCAGCATGCTTCGTGTCATTGTCCATTTTGAAGACACATTTCTGCCCAAACTTTATCTTTCTGGCTGATTTCTTGATATGTTGCTTCAGTATGTCCACATAATCTTTATTTCTCATGATGCCATCTATTTTGTATTTTCTTACCAACTTCCACCAGCATCTTCACAAGGTCTTTTGCTTTTGATCTTGGGTTTATATGCACATGTCGAACCACAGCACATTCATCTCTGAGACACAAAACCTGTCTCCTTCCTGAGCTGTATGATGGCTGGACATTCCCATCTTTGTACTTGCGTATAATTGTTTGTACAGATGAATGAGGCAGCTATCTGGATATTGCACCCAAGGATGATCCAGATTTGTGCAAGTCCACAGTTCTCTTCCTGATATCTTGGCGGATTTCATTAGACTTTCTTATGATGTTACACGCAGAAGCAGTGTGGCTCTAGTGTGCATTAAAATACATCCACAGATGTGCCTCTAATTAACTCAGATGTTGCCAATAAACCAATCAGAAGCTTCCAAAGAATTGACACCAACATATGGACTGTCCCAAATTGTTTAAAGGCATAATAATCCTAGTGTATGTAAACTTTTGACTTTGCAGAAAGCAATAAAATCCCTTAAACATTTTTTACTCTGTCATTTTTCTGGCATTTGGAAAATATAAATAATTTTGGTAATCCTAATTGATCTAAAATGGGTAAGGTTTATTCTGATTTCTCTGTTTCACATGAATAGGTAAAATTATCAAAAAGTTATTCCCACATTCCCACACGTCAGATTTCAAACGTGGGTCTCTGTCAGGAAGATTAAAACTGGTTGCGGTGGTAAGGGATTAAAAAGTACTATTTATCTCACTAAACAAAACCCTCAAATGTTTATGTAGATGTAAAAATAAAAAAGTTATGGCTCTTGGATGGCAGGGAGGAAAAAAATGAATAGCCAAAAAATGATGACTGATTGTCAGGATTAAGGTAAGTCTTGATGGTGTCTTTGAATCATTGTCTCTGTCTCTGGCAATCACAGGCTCTTTGGCTTTGGCTGAGTTAAGAGTAGTCTACTTGTCTAAGGAGACAGGTGTCAGACAATCTGATGCAGTGGTCTGTTCAATGGAGTAGCTTCGATACAGGTCATCTTTGTATTTCTAAGGACACTGGAAGTAGTGCGGTGAATCTCCTAGTTGATATCTAGAATGTTCCGCAGGTAGAACTGATGGAATCTGTCAGGAGTCTTCAGGCGGCAATGTTAGATAATCCAGGTCTCATTGGCATACAGAACAATAGAGACACAAACGGCTCAATAGACCATTCGTTTATACCAAACAGACGTATATAAAAAATGTTTTCAGGGGAAAATAAGAATTTGATACACTGGCGATTTTGCAAGTTTTCTCACCTACAAAGAATGGAGAAGTCTGTAATTTTTTATCATAAGTGCACTTCAACTGTGAGAGACAGAATCTAAAAAAAAAATCCAAAAAATCACATTGTTTGATTTTTAAATAATTAATTTGCATTTTATCGCATTAAATAAGTATTTGATACAATAGAAAAGCAGAACTTAATATTTGGTACAGAAACCTTTGTTTGCAATTACAGAGGTCAGACGTTACCTGTAGTTCTTGACCTAGTTTGCACGCACTGCAGCAGGGATTTTTTTCCCACTCCCCCATAAAGATCTGCTCCAAATCTTTCAGGTTTCAGGGCTGTCACTGGGCTACATAGAGTTATAGCTACCTCCAAAGATTTTCCATTGGGTTCAGGTCTGGAGATTGGCTAGGCCACTTCAGGACCTTGAAATGCTACTTACGGAGCCACTCCTTAATTGCCTTTGCCGTGTGTCTCGGGTCATTGTCCTGCTGGAAGACAGAGCCATGACTCATCTTCAGTGGTCATGGCTCTGTCTTTTGTTGGCCAAAATGTATTGGCCAAAATCTTGCAATACATATCCCCATCCATCCTCCATTCAATATGGCGCATGCGTCCTGACCGTTTTGCAGAAAAGCACCCCCATGCTTCACGGTTGGGACAGTGCTCTTGGGGCTGTACTCATCCTTCTTCCTCCAAACACGTGTTAGTGTTAAGCAACTCCGTCCCTATAGGTTCGATACACATTTGTCTTAACTTGTGGATTAATTTGGGTTTAGGACATCCAGAGCCAACATTTTTTCTCAAGCCTTAATCCTGACACAAACCCAATTCCTAACCTCAACCCTAATTTGAAGTGTAATGTGTTTCAGGTCCAGTGGGGCTGCCAGAACAGCGTCACTTCCAATCCAACGTTACTTGTGGGTAATGTAACCAAAAGTGATGCCAAACACTTGAATTTAGGGTTAGGGCCGACCCCAAATGTATTGCTTGGATATGGGTCAAACTTAACATCGACCCAGATTCAAAGCACAACACAAGTGATAATGTTTGTTCCTTATTTAGTGGTCTGGGGTCTGAACAAAATTAATGAGTCTAGTCTGGGGTCAGTATTCATTTAGGGATCTGGTCTGGGATCTGACTTTTTTTTAGAAGTTTGGTGCCTGAATTTGTTTGTGTTGCTTTAGAAACTGGGGACGGCTGCAGATGTGAGGGTCCAAAGATATCAGACGATGAAGAAAACAAAAAAGACAATAGGCCTCATTTATCAAAACTCAAAAAAATGTGTAAGACTGTCTTTGTTGCCCATAACTATGAATCAGAGCTCAGCTTTTATTTCTTAAATTGATCTGTAAAAATGTAAGCTCTGATTGGTTGCTATGGGCAACACAGACAGTCTTATGGTTACACAGTTTTGATAAAAGAGGCCCATTATTCACATTCAGAGGAGACATCAAATATCTCTCGTCTATCCTTATATGTTTGTTTAGTAAATACTGGTATTATCCATGAGATAATAATTCTGGAGCATATTTTCTCCTTCTGTTAACTCTATTGGTAATATAATTAGTTTTGACTTACACAGTGGCCCTTATTTATTATCACTGTCAAAAGTGAGACAGCTTAAACAGGCAGGCTTAAAAAAATATCAACATGGCTCATGTTGCATGATAAAGAGATGCAGTTTTAGACTTGTCTAACTTTTGAGATCAATTTTTTTGGGGAGCTGACTTTATTATGGCAGAATTTTGGCTTAAATTCCTGCGCAGCCTGTCGCCCCCATAGCCACACCCACTTTCAGATTAGTCCACATCGGTTGAGCAGTGTGCAGAAGGTGTCTTAAAGGGGTTTTCTCACTACAGGCTTTTGCAGGCATCTTCACACTTTGGGAGACATGTATGAAGCTCGCCGTGTCGGAGCGCACGTTTTCGCCCGATTTCAAGCGAAAGCTGCGCCTCATGTATGTCGGCGCCCGAGGTGCGCTCATACATGCGGTGTAAAGTCAACCGCGCCTCGTCAGTGTGTGAGGGGCAGTGCGGAACTTAGGCGCAGTGCGGGACTGCGCCTAAGATTCGCCGCCCGACGTAGTGCGATCATACATGCCGTGTAAAGTCCACCGCGCCTCGCCAGTGTGTGAGGCGCAGTACCTCATGTATATAGATCCCAGTAGGTTATAGACTCCTTGTATATAGCCCCCTGTTGGTTTTAGGCCCCCTTTATATAGCCCCCTGTAGGTTATAGGCCCCCTTTATATAGCCCCTTATAGGTTAAAAGCCCCCTGTAAGTTATAGGCCCCATGTATATAGCCCCCTATAGGTTATAGACCCCCTGTATATAGCCCCCTTTAGGTTATAGGACCCCTGTAGGTTATAGGACCCATGTATATAGCCCCTGTAGGTTATAGGCCCCTTGTATATAGCTCCCTATAAGTTATAGACCGCCTGTAGGTTATAGGCCCCATGTATATAGCGCACTGTAGGTTATATAGCCCCCTGTAGGTTATAGGCACCTCTGACTTTGAAATAAAAATATTTAAAAAGTTACTCAACCCTGTGTGCTCCCCCACTGGTTTCCGGCATGAGCGGCGTGACGTCATCACACCGCCTATGCCGGGACATTGCTCCCGGGATTTCCTAAACCAGAAGCCTATGTGCTGTCAGTCTAGGAGATACGGCAACGTAGGAGGTGATGACATCACCTCCTGCGCTGCTCAAAGATGCGGCGGGTCCAGGCCTGCACACAGGGTAGGTGGCTGCCCCAAAGGGTCCCTTGTGCTCATGGGGCCCAAGGGCAACCACCTACCGTGCTTAATGGAAAAGACGGCCCTGGCAGTAGTCAGTTCTCATGCCTGGAGAGCTGTCACCTCCAGGCTCCACAAGCAATCCTTGTAACCAGAACACCTGCATTGGTGTAGTCACTTATACATATAGCCCACTAATATTACAGAAAGTAACATCTTGTCATTGTCTGGCAAAGTGTATTATATGTGTGTTGTATGGGTGGGGGAGCAGAATGTATTATATCTGTGTTATATGGGTGGATGGAGTGAATCGAGCCAGCATTGCCGTGATCCTTCACATTAGAGCTGTCCCAGTTTCACTTTCATTTTCACACAGCTCAGGGGGAAGTAATCACAAATATCACACAACCAATCACAGCACAGGTGGTGTGGCCCAGCCCCAGGCTTCAGATTTACTCTGGACACTTACAGATTAGGTAACAGCTGCTATGCTAAAAGATTTAGGTAATACAAACCAGTTGCAAAAGGGCTTTTTTTACTGTCCCAATCATTATAGATACTATCTTTGTAGCGAGTAAACCCCTTTAAGCTCATAATGAATCTGTTTAGGACATGGCTATGACATGTCGTCCCAAAAATGTACCACTTTTTGACGCATTTTAAGATAGTTTTCTGGTGCAACCACTTTACTAAAAGAGGGCCAGAGACTTTTTGTAATACAGCTAATATTTTTTAACTAAAGAGCCACAGCTACTGCACAAGGCAATGCAATAAGTTGTGTGCAATCTTGTGGACTGCAATTGTCACTCAATATTTACAGTATAATAAATCATTGGCAAATAGAGAAAGTTTTGTGTAGCTTATGTTAAATAGACAATAGTGTGTTACAGTTTCTTTTGCCAAAACAATGTACCCCTGCACAGCCTGAAACTGTCCACAATGACTTGACTCTATCACACTGTGGAGGGACACAGCCTATTTACATGGTGAATGGTAACCCAAGTTGTCCATTTATTCACACATTTCCAAGAGGAATAAAAGAGGAACAGCACAATGTAAAGTTCTAAGGAAAGATGTTACAAAATTGTTATTTCATGCAGAATACAAGTATTAACTAAAAGGGTGCTTTCACACGGTGCATTTTGATGCGTTTTTTAGTGCGTTTTTTGTCCAGGAATTCACAGCAATTAATGCTGTACATTGCTGCACAAAAAACGCAGCAAAATACGGCAAAAATTTAGACTTTACCGCAATTTTTGCTGTGTTTTTTGTGCAGCAATATACGGCATTAATTGCTGTGCTTTCCTGCACACAAAACGCATTAAAAAAATGCATTAAAAACGCACCAAAAATGCACTGTGCGAAAGCACCCAAACAGACATGCCTGGCTAGGTGGCAGGTCTTCTTTAATTGCTCAATTGCCTGCACTCAAACAGTGAATTATTGTTCAGTATAGTCTGCACTGTAATAATACTCTGAAGACTATTTCTGTAGGCTTAGGATCTCTTTATATGGTCACTGTCTGATGGCGTTATTGGTGCTATCAGTCCTTGTATAGTGGTAGCATACATGGGCATAGCATAGCCATAGCATCCATAGCGACTGCTATGGGGCCCAGAGCTTGAGCGGGCCCAATTAGGTACAAGATCATTGTTTGTTTTTGTAGTGAACAAGTAGTTGGTGGCTTTCTGCTCTCTGGCACTACTATGTGGGTTCCCCGATATTGGGTGGTATTATTTATACCTCTAATTATTGCAGCTTGTGCCGATGTTTTATTGAATGCCTTTTACTTACATTGTTGGGTGATTAGGTACTTCTATGTTCCACTTTCAGTCTGGATTTACACGATGCATTTTTTGAACACTGCAAAAAGACACACAGCAATAATAAAACCCAAATTTCACTTCTTTTTGACTTAAGTACAAAGTCACTTGCAATAAAAAAAGCATGTGCTTTTTTCTGTATGTGTTTTTGATGCAGTTTACTAATAAAAATAATGAACTCAGCCTTATAATCCTTCTTTTGTAGATGGTAAATATCGATATTTAGCAATGGCTGTTTATCTCTGGTTGTTTATCTATGCAGTTGTGTGGCTGTGCTTTAATTGTGGGAGGAGAGCCAGCTGTCAGCGTTAGCTGTGCTCTCCCCCAAGAAGGCAGGGACAGTTTACTACCATCCCTGCCTACAAGATCACTGTGCATATAGCGTACAATCAGGCCATGTTTACACGGCTTATTTCGCAATGGATTTGCAGCCGTATTTACGGCCGCAAATCCGTTGCGAAATCAGTTACAAACAAGTAACTGGCCGTTTTACATCGCTTTTAATGGGAAATACGTGTCGTCGTTCAGACGACACTTATTTCCGTTCCGGATTGCGGCCGCAAAAACAATGTGCATGTGAATTATTTCCGGACGGATTCACCAACTATAATGAATGGGGATGGTGAATCCGTCGGGAAATCAGTTCCAAATACGTGCCACACTTAGTGACACTTATTTGAAACTGATTTGCACCTGATTTTGGAACGTATTTACGATCGGCAATCCGACGTACAGACGTTCTGAAATAAGCCGTGTGAACATTGCCTAAGGGCTGAATAAACAGGCAGGAAGTCTCGTAGCTTCCTGCTTCTGGACAGGGGCATAGCTAAAGACTCATGGGCCCGGGTGCAAAACTTCAGCTTGGGGCCCCCCCAACGACAGGTTCCTGACTTGACATGACAGATGTCCATGGGGTAGCACGCTGCAGAAAATTATTTATATGTAAAGGGATTGTCCAATAGAAGAAAATTAATGTCAAATGGAGCCAAAGAAAGACAAGTTATACAACTGAAGTGTCTCATCCCTTCACCCACCTCCCCCACCCAAAAAAAATGGGAAAAATGCAATTTTGCTTTTGTTTTTTGGGTTTAGTTGTTGTTGGAGTTTACACTGAACAGTTTAATTGACTTATCTGTATTCTGTGGGTCAGAAGGCATACATGGGCCCATTATCAGCACATGTCACCACTATATAGTTACTAATACTACTGACCAAACCAGTTTAGCAAGACCAATAACAATATATAAGGACCAAATGATACCCCACATATCACTACCAGATAGTGACTAATACCACCATAATATTACTGACCAAACCAGTACAGCAAGATCAATAATTCCAATAACAACAATAGACAAGCACCTATTAATACCAGTACCTCATCATCCCCACATATCACCACCATAACCAGTCTGAATAATACCATCCTACTGTTACTGAATGTAAACCATTACACTAAGACCACTATGGTGGTAGATTGCAGTGTACACAGACTGACATATAAGTGATTACAGTGCATTTAGTGACTCACAGGTGACATCTTTTATGATGAATCGTTCTTTCTTTTCTTTCTTCATCTGGTCCAGACCGCCATGACAACTTCTCCCGACCACAGCTCATCCCTGCAGAATTTACCACACAAACATGTTAGACTCCAAACAGTGAAAGTACCCCCAACCAACTACAGGGCCCTCATTTGTGCCATAAATAGGTAGGAACACACCCAATATAGTAGCCAGCCCACACCTCCCCATCCCCCAAAAAAGGCAGGCGTATAGGTAGACGCTCCTTTTAGACTTTTCATATTAAGCAGGTAAAGTACTCCTTAGGAATATCCCCTCCAGCCCTCGAATAGGTAGCTATATATTGCCCACAATAGGTAGTTGTAGGGAACCCTATACTGAAGGGTGAATTTACCTACTGAATATGAAGAGTCTGCCTTCTTATCTGATTAATTTTCAGGGTCTAACCTACCTAAAAGGATAGGTTGGAATATAGGGTCTTCCCCAATATGTATATAAGGCTCCCCCACTAAGTAGGTACATAGACCCCCAGTAGGTAAGTATAAGGCCCCCCTAATAAGTAGGTAGGTATATAGGGCCCCTTCTAGGTAGGTAGATATATAGGACCACCCATTAGGTAAGTAGATACATAGGACTCCCCAATAGGTAGGTGATAATGTAGGGCCCCCCATAGGTAAGTAGGAACATAGGTCCCCCAGCTGGTAGGTAGGTATATACTATCCCCCAGTATTTAGGTAAGTGTATATAGGGTCTATCCTCCAGTAGTTAGGTAGGTGTACATAGGGCCCCCTAGTAATTAGTTAGGTATATATAGAGCCCCCAAGTAGTTAAGTAAGTATATATAGGGCCACCAGTGGTTAGGTAGATATATAGGGCCCCCCAGTAGTTATTTAGGTGTATATAGGGCTCCCCAGTAGTTAGGTTGGTATATATAGGGAGCCCCCAGTAGATAGATAGGTAAATATAGGGCCCCCCATGTAAAAAAATTACTCACCTCTCCTCTATTCTCCTGGTGGACTCCTCTTTGAATCTGGAGCGGGCGGCATGGCGTCATTACGCTGCCCACTCCAGGATGCCAGTACTGGCGTCTACTAAGCCCTAAGCCTAGAGATAGGCTTAGGGCATAGTACTGGCAGCGGCACAATGATGTCATTACATCACGCCCCTGCCTCCAGTGACTGAACGGCCAGGATGAGTGCATTCCAGCCATTCAGCCTTAGCGATCGCTGCATCGCTGAGTCTATGTGACCCAGCAATGTGGCTGAGTGGCGAGGAGGGGCCTGTGGGCCTTCCTGGCCTAGGGGCCCAGTCGCAAGTGCGACTGCTGCAACCCCTTTAGCTACACCACTGGTGGCCGCTATTGCTCATTAACTGCATGAACTTATGGGGTGAACAATATATAAAATAAAGTAATAATTAATAAACACATTCATAAAGTATTATTATAAACTATATTAACAGCCCAAACCACAACTTTTAGCCCTGCCCCCAACAATTCTAAAACATAATGTCACCTATATATAAATGACCATGAGGGAAAAGTGACACAATTACAGAGCTTATCTGAGCACCACATTTGCTGTTAAAAAATATTGGTTTGAAGTGGATAAACAGCCCAGTGGAAGTTGGTTAAGGGAGATCCGAGAGGGGGGCTCAAACAAAACAAAAATTGCTGTAGTCTGATCCCCTATTTTTCTACCCCTACCACCATCAGGTTTCAATAATGGTTCTGACTCTGTATGGTTAAGTTCACATGTTGCGTTTTGTTGCATTTCTCAACTGTATCAAAAATGCGTTCAGAAAATGTATGCCTGTAAAATATTAAAAATGTGTGCAGTAAAAAAAAAAGTTTTTTAGAATGCACTTTTTTTCTTCAGTAACAAATTCGAAACTCATGTACAATTTTGGTTAATGCATTTTTTATTGTTGCATGCGTTTTGGGTGCTTTTAAGAAAACCCAGCCTAAGGGATAGACATGCAGCTGTTCTCATTTGTCCGTATAGCCCCTGAGATTTACGGTTTAAGTATACACAATGTATCATAGTTACAAGTTCCTGAAATAGTGTTTCATTATGCATAACAATGCAGATCATAGAGTATAACATTAAATATACATTTTAATTTGTTCGCAGTATTAAATGCTGAGCTGAGGCGCTTATTTATATTGATTATATTTAGATTATTGCCTCTTTGCTGTGCACCATGAAGAGCTCTGCACTGCATGATGATATTATCAGGTAAATCACTACAAATATTGGCATTAAATGATTAAAAAAAAGATCTGGCTGCTAAATTACCTGTACAGGTTGAACTTGATTTTACTGACACTCACATATAGTATCTTATAAAGTGAATACATTCCTCACATTTTTGTAAATATTGTAATATATCTTTTCATGGAACAACACTGAAGATATGACACTTTGATACAATGTAAAGTAGTCAGTGTACATCTTGTATAACAGTATAATTTTGATGTACCCTCAAAATACTCAACACACTACCTACCATCAATGACTAGATTGTTGGCAACAAAGGTGAGTACACCACTAAGTGAAAATGGACAAACTGTGCCCAATTTACCATTTTCACTCCATAGTGTAATGCGACTTGTTAGTGCTACAAGGTCTCAGGTGTGAATAGGAAGCATACAGTGGTTTAAAAGGACAGATTCCACTCAGAACAGGCCTCGCCATGGTCGACCACAGAAGTTGTGTCCAAGTGCTTTGCGTCATATCCAGAGCTTGTTTTTTTCAAAATAGACGTATGAGTGCTGCCAACATTGCTGCAGAGGTTAAGGGGATAAGAGGTGTCAGCCTGTCAGTGCTCAGAACAGACACCACACTCGGCAGCAAATAGGTCTGCATGGCTGTCGTCCTAAAAGACAGCCTCTTCTAAAGATGATACATAACAAAAAAGCCAGCAAACAGTTTATTGAAGACAAGCAGACTAAGTACATGGGTTACTGGAACCCTGTCCAATGTTCTGATGAGACCAAGATAAACTTATCTGGTTCAGATGTTGTCAAGCATGTCTGATGGCAACCAGCTGAGGAGTACAAAGGTAAATGTGCCTTGCCTACAGTATAGCATGGTGGTGGGAGTGTCATGGTTTGGGGCTGCATAAGTGCTGCTGTGGGGAGCTACAATTCATTAAGGAAACCATGAATGCCAGCATACTTCCCTCCCTTCGGAAACTGGGCCACAAGGCAGTATTTCAACATGATAAGGACCTTAAACACACCTCCAAAATTACCACTTCCTTGGTAAGGGTGAAGATGCTGGACTGGCCAAGCATCTCTCCAGACCTAAACCCTACTGAGCAAATGTAAAGTGAAATGAGCGAAAGGTCTCTAACATCTACCAGCTCTGTGATGTCATCATGGAGGAGTTTAGGACAATTCCATTGGTAACCTGTGAGGCATTAGTGAACTCCATGCCCAAGAGAGTTAAGGCAGTGTTGGAAAATAACGGTGACCACACAAAATACTGACACTTTGAGCACAATTTGTCCATTTTCACTTAGGGATGTACTCACTTTTGTTGGCAGCAGTTTATACATGGTTGGCTGTGTGTTGAGTTATTTTGAAGTTAATATATTTCAATTTACATGTTGACACTGACTACTTATTTCATCAAAGTTTATATTCTCAGTGTTGTCCTATAAAAAGATATAGAACAATATTTATAAAAATGTGAGGGGTGCACTCACTTTTGTGAGATACTGTATCTTACAGAGCTTTACATATGTTTCTTATGTCAAAGGCAAGCTAATGTCAATAAATTCCCAGACACATGAGTTTTAGCGATCCATTACTTCCGTCTAAGCTGTTATTGCGCTATTAACTTTTTATAAAGGATGGGAATTCACTACGGGGAAATGCCAATAGCCTTATTTCCAATCCGCAAAATGTCAGTAAATGGGGGGGACTTGGCCCGCACAGGGCCAGATGCAGCTTTTTGGCCACACCCGGGCCCGCCGTTTATTCCTCCCCAAAACCAGTTCCCCGGGTTAAAGGGCCCCGATTTGGCCCAAATTACGCGCCGAAGTGCCCCAATTAGGGGCCGAAAAGGGGCCCATTCATTACGGTAATTCACATTTCCCATAGAGAACTATGGTTAGTCTCCCCCCCCCCCCGGCCGCAAAGCCCCCGGGGGGGGAATAATTGACAGGGTCATTTCTAGCGGCGTATAGCGTGCTAGCATGATTGTCTATGGGCCGGCGAAGTGCCGGCCCCCGCTCACTCCCCTTCCGCCCCGCCCCCGTCCCACACGGGGTAATTGTGGGGGGTAATTTTGCCCTGAAATACACCCTGTGAAATGGCCAACTGATTTACAGTCGACATTAAATTTTACCATTATGAAACAAAATATTTTAACAAACCTGAGCCTTAGTAGGCTAATATTTATTTATGGATATTTTAAGGCTAAAGATAAGTTCAAACAAATGTTATATTTTGCATTATGCTGTATGCGTTCTTGGTAGTAGTTTTTTTAATTAGGTACTGTATCATTCCGGACATTTTTTTTTATTTTAGGGGGAAAGGGATTTTTTTATTGCAAAAAAAAGTATTGTATCAGTTGGGGTTTTAACTGGACATTATTCCACAAAAAAGACCCAAAAGTTAAAAAACCCATTAAAAAGACCCCAAAAAAATTTGGGATCTTAAAAAAAATGCTTGTGTGAATCATTCCCAGGGGTTTTTTTTTTGGGAAAATTCACACGGCTATTTCAGAATATTTACATCGGATTTCCCGACAAATATGTTCTGAAATCGGTGAAAAACAGTTTCAAATAAGTGCCCAAAAAGTGGAAAATATTTGGAAACTGATTTTGCGACGGATTCCCATCCCCATTCATGGAGGTGGTGAATCCGTCCCGGAAATAATTCACATGCACATTGTATTTACGGCCGGATTGCGGCTGCAATCCGGAACGGAAATAAGTGTCGTCTGAACGACAACACGTATTTCCCATTAAAAGCGATGTAAAACGGCCAGTTACTTGTTTGTAACTGATTTCGAAACGAATTTGCAGCCGTAAATACGGTGGCAAATCCATTGCGAAATAAGCCGTGTGAACATGGCCTCATACTCTTTTCAAGGCTGTTTGTTTGTAAAAAGTGCAAGCATTTTTCAAGACCTCCAGAGAAACCTGTTAGGATAGGAATACATGGTGCAGGCACAGAACCGATAGTCCCACCTCTGAGGCCGCAGCCAATCACCACCCAAGATTGCCAGCATCTCAAGCAGTCATTAGCTTTCCCTTCGGAGACAGAACTATCAGTTTCCCCACAGCCGTGCCATACTGCATATTCCTACCCTTAGAAAAACAAAAGAGGCACTATTCCCAAAGCAAGCTGCATTAAAAAAAAAAAAAGCAAAAAGACAAAAACACATTGGGGCACATTTACTATAGTGATTGCAGCAACATTCTAGCCTAATTTGGACCAGCTACTAGCATATATGCTTTACACTTGATTTGTTATATGTTTAAGACAGTTTAAGATATGTTTGTGCTGCTTCCGACAAATGGCTCTGTGTAAAGCGGTGTGGCGGTGCAGAAAGTAGGCATGGCTTAACTTTCAAAATTGTACACTCAAAAATGTACCAAAATTTTGGCACAATGATTTACTTAAACTAAGCTAATAAGTAATATAAAGTTAAACAAAAATGTCTAGCCATACACCAGAGTTATTCAGCACAAGCCACTTTTGTGCATTTCTACTGTAGACTGTCTACAAATTAGACTGGATTAGTAAATGTGTCCAACTGTTTGTAGTGTGTTAATTATTTCACTATAAATTTGAATGTTACATCACCCACACTAAAACGTGAAATAACAATAGACATGGTTGCCTTGGTATTTTTTGGGATATTTTTTTCTGCAGTTTTGTGTTACCAGATGATTTGTCTATTGTCTATTGGAAAAATGTGAAACACAAAAAATGCTTCCACAAAAATAAAACTGAATGTCTGATTCCAGCCTTGGTGCTAGTGTGAACACAGAAATAACGGCTGTACATTTTCTGCGGATGGTCAGGTTGAGGCATAAGGGGGCAAAAAGGTGTGTGGCTAAATCTGCTTACTATTGTAATTAGAAGTGCTGTAAGAGAGGTTCCTTAATTTTTATACAGGGCACACCCCAACTGGAATATTGTAGCGTATATTCCCATACAACAGATTTGTTGAAAACATTTCTGTGTGTTGAATTTTTGTGAATAAGGCTATGTCTACACTTCATCGGACAAAAAAACGGCCCGAAAGCAGCCTTTTTTTTTCCGATGCAGGACCGTGGTTTTTATCACACTTTGTACAAAAAAAAGCAGTCACTTCTAGTTTTTTTGACGTCGCCCATACAATTGTATTGTATGGGAAGCCAGCAAGAAAACTAAAAGCGGCGGCGTATTATACAACATGTTATATAATACACTGGCGCCAGAGGACGAGCAGAGAAAAGACGAGCTGTGGAGACTGCAGCCCGTCTTTTCTATTGTCATCTATGGGTCCGCACGAACAATCGCATTTTTGGCGCTTTTAAAACACTAAAAGCACCGAAACTACGATCAGAATGCTGTGCAGTGGAGACATAGCCTAAGACAGAAATCTATGTGCTTGCTGGACAACAAAAAAACATTTAGTTGTACGAAATAAATGTTGAGTTGCAGTTATCTACGATGGTATTGGCAAAAGAAAAATTTGACTAAACAGATTATCTTAAAGAAGGCCATAAATGTCAGAAGGCAGCCATCCCAACTTTTCCTTACAACCAGTGGATCCAGCAATGTCAGCAACCATTTGCATAAAATCTCAAGGCCCCCTAAGGTCATGATGAGCCAAGTAATATCTGTTCTTATGCTTTTTATACTTATTTACTTGCTTTGACTTGTAGGGTTACGTGGTATCATGAACTAGTTAATCATTTATATAAAGAACTAGCAGAATTACCCAGCTTTACATGAGTATATTTCGCTTAATTGTTTGTTTTTTGTGTGTACAGTAGTTAAAAACTTTGCTTGCTACTGATCATCCTGGAGGTTTGAGTCTGCTGGGGAGTGTCTGCTGCTCGTTTGTCTTGCAGAGACTGCAATCATGCCTCAGTCTGCTGGAGAGTTTAATCAGCTCAATATTGACTGTAAAAACATGTGTTCTGTCTGAAGACATGTGTGGGTCTGCTAAGTCATTTTGGTAGCTTGGGCAGCAGCCATGAACTTTGTCGATGGAGTTTTTCATCCAAGTACTGATTTCCTTTTTGGAGGCATGACTGATCTAAAAGGGTTTCAATTGATGAGAATGCTAAAAATTCAATACAGGTATAGTCTGTTCATGACGAGTTATGATCTTTTACAAATATTTTGTGAACATTAGCTACTAAAGAGCCGAACCCCAATCTAAAACAAAAGTACCTGATTCACCTAGGTGTCAACTTTGGTGCAGGTTGGTTCAGCCATTTAGCGGTGCAAATAGAACGGATAAATCCTTTTTAACAAATAGATACTACCAATAAGATAGTATTTTATTATACAGATACCCAGGCTGTTTATGCCCAAAGCAGACAATAGAAGCTTTAACATTTCAGTGTCCTGGGATCTGAGGTTAAGAAGCACTGTGAGGGCGAGTAGTGGGACAATATTTGGAGAAAAATGGATGTTGACACACATAATATGTACCTGTATGGGCCATCCATTGCCTATAACTCTGTATGTTGACATAGAACATATATACAGTCAGCCTGTTGATATTGTCCACCAGGGTTAACATAACTGTAATTTCAATGTTTACACATTTAATTAAACTTGTATGAAGAAATGTTCTGCTGAGATATGTAATAACAAACCTAGTTCTCATATATTTCATATTTGTATCTATAACAGCAAACAGAAAACACATGACAAATAAAAGAAACAAAGATGTTATCAAGTGTGACCCACTTTAACCTTTTTTTTCACTTGTATAGTTCCATGGTAATTATCACTAATTAATCTGTCTTTTAATGATGAGTACTTGCTGGGCAAACTGGCTTGAATGCAGACGAAGCAGCTAAGATTGATATGTGTAATCACACCCAGAGGAGAGAATCAAACAGGTTTTACAGATTATCTGAATGATAAACAGGTCTCTTCTTCTATTTAACCTGTTCAATGTACGACAAAACCTGAGGATGATAGTGCTGCAAACATGTTTAATACATTTTATATTTACTTACATCTGTACGTTGTACGGTGTTCAAAAAAATCCCCAGGGTCTCATGTATTACAGCTCCATTATGTACCTTCACAGTGGAGCATGGACCACTACTGTTCCTCCATATGGCTCCAATTTCATGTGGACCTAAAGAGAAGTGATACGTTTATTAGTTTGTTTTTTAAGTTTTTTTATTCTAATAATTTTTCAAATTTTGATGCATTCAGGGTTAAGTGCTGATCATACCATCCTTGCCTGGTTTCACACCTGAGCATCCAACATCAACGATTCTCCATGGTCAAGACCCAAGCTGGCGAACATGTAGCTGAGTGGGAAGCTGCTGAATCCCCAATTGTCTACTTGCCTTTTTGAGTGTTGTGACTCAAAAGTTCGACTGAACACAATTTTTTTTCTCTACACCTATCCCTAGCCATAATTGTAGCCCTAACCCTAAGTTAGGGTTAGGGCTGTTTAAGATGCTACAGGAGGTTAACTTACCAGTCAGGCGACACAACCCTCTCGTTAAAGTCGATGTCACTTTTGGCTACTGCGCCAAAGTCCGAATGATATGGTAACATAAAGTGATGTTGGATGTCATGTCTGATGTCACTTCTGGTGGCCTATTGTGAAGCAATTGTAAGTTATGTTGGACATATTTTTCTTTTTTCTCTTTCCACTTATCCACTATTTAGCATTCTTTTTTGTGAGATTTGTTGGAATATAGCTTTGTGAAGACCTGTACGTCCTAGTGGGAAGTAACTTCCCACAAATAGCTGTACAGGTACATCCCGGATATCGTGCGGGGTCTCAAGCGGGGCCCATGGGATTGCAACATGGGACCAGCTCCCTTTGTCTCCATTGGAGCAGACGCGTTGTGATCGCAGGCTTCAATGGCTTCCTTGACAGCCTAACAAGGGCTAAGGGGCTCCACAGTCCTGCTACATAGGCGGCGGGTGCCGGCTGCTTATTGCAGCTGACATCTGCTGGCAACAGCAAGGACAGAGTCAGCTCAGTTCCCTGCTAATAAATCCTTTAGACGTATTGGCTTTAGCATTTAAATAAATGAGAAACAGTGCAGGGTGCCTATTGGTTAACATGGTGGTTGAAAGCCTTGTGAAGGCTTCCACTGCTGCTATGTTTCCCCGTTTTCTTACTTTCTGCCCAGGCAGGAAGTATCAATACTGCCATCTTTGTTCACCCTTCTGTATTGTTTATACAATGCAGAAAGGTTTACAAACGATTGCGCCCCCTCTTGGTCAAGAACCCTATGGGGACTCAAAGTATAAGTGTAAAAATATAAATAAATATTACAATTTCAAATCACCCTGCTTTGCAATTTCACAAATAAAAAAAATAAAAAAAGTTACACATAGCTGCTATCGTTGCGTCTGTAAAAGTCCGATCTGTTAGAATATAACATTATTTATCCCGTATGCTGAACACCGTAAAAGAAAAAAAAAATCCAAATGCAAAAATTTCATTTTTTTGATCACTTTATGTCCGATACAAATTTGACTAAAAGTGATCAAAAAAGTTACATATATCATAAAATGGCACCAAAAAATTTAGTATCACGACGGTCCACAGGTAGAAGTACAAAAAAGTTATTGGTCGCAGAAAATGGCGCTGCGGCGCAAATTTCAAAAATAGAGAATGTTTGGATTTTTTACAGCAGTAAAACATGATACAATTCCGGCAATACCAAATATTTAGGGTTTTCATTAACCTGTAGAATACAGATAAAACATAATTTTTACTGAAGAGTGAACGCTGTTAAAGCAAAACCCCCACAAACATGGCACAAGTATGTTTTTTCCCATTTCGCCGCACTTAAATTTATTTGTGGTTTCCCAGTATATGCTATGGTACAATGCATGACACCATTAGAAAGTACATCATGTCCTGCAAAATAAAAGCCCTCATATGTCTGTGTAGATGAAAAAATAAAAAAATTATGGCTCTGGGAAGGTGGAAGGTGGGGAGTAAAAAGTGAACGAGTCCATCAAAAAACCTCTCTGTCCTTAAAGGGGTTGTCTCACTACAAGGATTGTTTTTTATGTTAAAGATCTTGCAAAAACAAGTCACTTTGCAATATATGTCCATTAACCGTGTCCTACCTATTCCTAGATATCCCCTCTTGTATGGGCTGCATCAGCTCCTCAGGTCGCTATAGCTACAGACCTGTCCTATCTCTCCTGATAGGCTGCCAGCACTAGTTGCTATAGCTACAGACCTGGCTTCTACTGCAGCCTAGTGGAAGACAGTAAACATGCCCCTGAATTCAAAATAAAACAGAGAAAGCAGGCCTGATGTGAGATGAATCAATGTAGTGAGACAACCCCTTTAAGGGGTTAAAGATGAGCTGGGATATCTTCTGATATATCTGCTTTAGTAAATCCTTGTGTTCCCTGTGAAATAATAATTCTGGATCATCTTTTCTTAAAAAACTGTGCTGTTATTCCTGCTACAAATGTATTACTGAATTTGTCAGCTTGGTGTTACCAATTTGGATTGTGTCCCTGCATAGCCTGATGTTGTGCAATCAGTGTGGCAGAGTCAGTGTCTGCAGGGACACACCCCAGCTGACGGATTCAGTAATACATTTCTAGATGGAATAACAGAGGATCTGCACAGCACAGACATATAAGAGAAGATGACCCAGAATTGGTATTTTACAGGGAACACAAGGATTTACTAAAACGGACACATATACTCTTTAACAACAATTTAAACCATGACCAGTAGCATTCAGTGATCTAAAATGTCTTTTCTCTAAACAAAAATACATAATAATTTCAGATTTGAAACCAGCTAAAATTGACATGCTTTGTATTAGTTATACAATTGCTGCATAACATATTTTATGGATAATAGAACAACTATTGGACTGTAGAAAAACCAAACTTATAATTCCTTTCAGAGAAACCAAAAAAATAAAATTAAAAAAGTGTGCTGTAGTTTAGGATACCAACGTATACATGCCCAAGATAAAATGTGGGTTTTTTTCAGCATTGAGAAATGTATATCTATATGTAATAGATTAATCAACGTAAATGATGATAATCATTGTACAGTGGAATATAACAGTTGTACATAATATAATTTAACTCTTTAACAACCGCCCACCGTCTTTTGACATCGGGCATTTCAGGTCGTTCATCTGCAGCGACGTCTTTTGCAGACATCGGAGTTTACGGCTACCGATGCCCAAGCACCTCCGCTCCCTGGTGCTTTAACCCTTTTATTGCCGCAGTTCGTCACCACAGTGCAATCAAAGGGTTTCCCTGCTTTGTCGGGTGATCGGAACACCCAGTGACCTGACAGAGTCCGGGGAACGGCTCCACAGTCAGCCCTGGAGACCTAGAGAAGCCCCCGGGCTGCCTGTGTAACAAGCCAGTGATCTGGCAGACTGTGTGCTGCCCTGATCACTGCCTGTGTCAGACTGACACAAATTAAAATGTTTTCGCTTATATGAATATGCTAATACATTACTAAGTGTAAAAAAAAAAATTTTTAAAAAGTAACACAGTTCTCCCTTCAGGGGATTTAAAAAAAAAAGTAAAAAACATGAATAGTGTAAAAAAAAAAAAATAAATAAAAATAAAAATATATATTTAGGAAAAAATTGTGCATACATTACACACACAAAAAACCTCGACATATTAGGTATCCACACAACCGCAATAACCTGTAGAATTAATCTAACAAGTTATTAAGTGTGGAATGTGAATGGTGTTAAAAAAAACAAAAAAATTGGGGAAGAAATGTAAAAAAAATTCTGAAATTATTTGTGAGTGAACTTAAACTATTTCTCCATAAAGTACAACTTGTCTCGAATAAAACGAGGCCTCATACAACTTCGTCATTGAAAAATAAAAAAGTTACAACTGTTGAAACGCGAGGAGGCAAGAACTTAAAAAATGTTCTGGTCATTAACTACTTTTCAGGAGTTCAGCTTAAGGGGTTCAATAAAAAAATAAATAAATAAATAAAAATAAACTAAAGGAGCTACATTGAGTCTGCAAAAAAATCATTTTATTTTTTTACTTACATGTTTGAAATACATGATATACAAGATATATATGTTTCATAAAAAATATTGTTGCAGCACTCCAGTAAAAAATGTGACATGTACTTTATTTCCCCATGTCAGCAGACAACAACGGTAGATAGATAGATAGATAGATAGATAGATAGATAGATATGAGATAGATAGATAGATAGATAGATATCAGATAGATAGATATGAGATAGATAGATAGATAGATATGAGATAGATATGAGATAGATGATAGACAGACAGACAGATAGATGGATATGAGATAGATAGATAGATAGATATCAGATAGATGATAGACAGACAGACAGATAGATAGATAGATGGATAGATAGATAATGCAAGATTTTTCCATTCTGATAATAAATTAAAACTGATTGGTTTGTCCTATGCCCACCTGATTCCCATTTTTTCCCACAATTCCACAGTACAACACCAAGCCCCATATTGCTTTAAAAGAATCCAGGGTACACATCAAGCTTACAAGTCTCCATTTCTGAGAAAGAGTTAACTTTCCACTCAGCCTGCATAATAATACAGTATCCGGAGCACAACACTTACCCTGAGCAACTCATGAACAGCCTACTCTGGGGAGCCACAGCTCTTAATTAATTTAATTAACAATTCATTAAACCCCCCGCCTTCCACATTCCTCGCTTCCCCGTAATTGCAGGTATATTAACATCATAAAATTGAGCAATGCTGAATCAATTAACAAATGCAGAATGGTGATGTATACAGTATTGGAAAAAAAGATACTTTAGTAGCTAATAATTAAGTCTGAATGATCAGAAGACAGTGAGTATCTTTCTAATTGAAGGTAATACTTCAATTCCATTTACTTTAAAAGGAAATGTTTAGTCATATTTCCACAATATTGAAGCTTAGATGGAGGTGTATGGGTGTGGGTACAGGCTGACACAAAGACAGGTCAAACTTGCTGACTCCATACAGATAACATCCTTGATGGGATTGATACAAATGCGGTCAGAGTAATTTATAGAGGTTGTATAGAAATGTCTCTATGCAGCCCCATCCAAAGATGAGACACAAGGAAATACACACCCTAATTGTGCCCTGTCACCCTGGCTGCTATGTCTATGAACAGTCCACATGAACCAAGATGTATCGGAAACTCAGTACTTTAGCTACAGTATACTCATGCATTCCTAGAGCTTCTTTTTTAATCATTCTGCCCTTAGTAACCTCATAGGCCTCCTTCACTCACACTTTTTTTTAAGGCAAAAGGCACCATGACGTTTATGTGTTTTCACTATCATTTTTGGTGGTTATTTTATACACATATTTTTGTATGTTTTTAAGCATTTTTTTCCTTATAGAGGAGCAAATGGGAACATTCTCTATATACAAAAAGCATGCTGCAAGTTTTAAAAAAATACTTTGAACCCATAAAATGCACCAAAATTGAAGAAACACTATAAAAAATGCAGTAGTGAGTTTCATAATTGCCTATTGATCTACATCAAATATTTGATTATTGCATACTTGGGGGGAAAAGAAACATAGTAAAAAAAAATGCTGCAAAAATGACAACAACAAAAAATCTGCAAAAAAAAGTGGCTTTTTAAAAAACAAAAAAATTCTATTAGAGAAACCATCATTAGGGTATGTTAACAATTTGTGAAATTACTACAAAAAGTTGTTGTAGCAATTCTGCAGTAGTCCATATAGGTCTGTGGAATGTACTGATTTTCTTGTGGATTTTTTTCTTGCTGACATAGCAGTGTCAAAGAGAAATAATTAAAAAAAAAAAAAACCTTACTAACCTTCCAGTAAAACAAAACTTTTATTTTATCTTATAATTTAAACCAAAAAAAATACAAAAAAGCATTGCCCTTAATCATAACATATGACAAACAGACTGCAATTTGTAAGTATATGTCCGCACTTTTTGTCTGGTTGTAGTTTATGGAATAAAAGTTATGTTTTAGAAGAGAAACTCTGAGTTATTCTTCTTTTCTTGCAATTATCTCGTAATGTTTCGTGCATCCCATTACAATTTCTCAGTTGAGCTGGAAATCTTTTTTTTGCGCTACCTCCCCTGATATGCCCATGGCAACACGTCTCTGGTCCCTCAGTATTCTCTGTCCGGCCAGACAATCTGTAGTTTACCTATCCAATGTCAACATACCCTTAATTAAGGAATGTTCAAACCATGTTGGTAAGGGGTGCTCCAGATATATGAAATTGTGTGTCTAAACACACAGGCGCACTCATCTACCATTGACTTCCACTGTAATAAAAAATAAATAAATTACATGACATATGGCATGTTGTAAGGCTTTTTGTTTGCACAATTTGTATAAAAACATCCACTATGGATTTAAAACAGTTAAAGCATATGACAAAAGGAGCCTCTACCCCTGGCTAAAAAGTGTTAAAAGTACATTAGACATGCATTTTCCAACCTATACACTAAACACAGTATCCAAACATAAGGAGACATATATGATCGGGTTTTTCACCCTTTTCTGGCGTCAAATGCACCAAAGTGAGCAGTCTACGATGTCTAATGAATGTGTTAGGTGCATTGTTCGTAAAACTCAACACTTTTTAATGTGTCTAACATGAGGGGGTGTTCTGGGGTCGTCACACCACACTTGTAATATTAGACACATATATGAATGTGGTTCGGCAAAACTAGGTGCATTACTGCTCGAACAGGCAGACCTATTTCAATGTGGTCTGCCTGAGCCTGAGGAGTCGAAGTGGAGCTAGATTTGCCATTAGGGCAAAAAATGTCCCTTATTTCTCAACAGTGCAATAATAAAAAGTAATTTCTGATAATTATCAAACTATATAAAATTACATTATTTAAATTTAATAAAAAATGTTATCATATAAAAATAATATAAAAATATATAATATCCCAAAAATATAAAAATATCTCCTATAAAATGTATTAAAAATTAATAGAATCTAAACTAATTTTATATTAACTAACCCACTGATGTTGTTGTTCCGATTTTTACATTTTTAATTTTTACTACATTAAATTTGAAATGTATTTTTACTGCTCTCACCCTTTATTCTACATACAGCAAGAGCCAGCACACCACAGGTATTGCTGGGACCTGTGGTTCACCAAGCAAGATCAATACCATAGTTTCTGTACACTAACATGCTATTCTAATGACTTTTCTTTTATTTCCATCCTATCTATAGTCTTTATACATGTTTGGCGCATTACTAATGCGCCTAAGTTTCATAATGCGCCTAACACATACTGTAGGCGAGGTGCAATGAACTTTAGACACCATTTATGAACGCACATAAACCACTTTCATACATTCAGACCCATTATACAATGAAAAATAGATGAGAAAATGATCTTCGATGCACCTAGTTCCATACATGTCTCCCTTAGTGTGAATTTAGCCTCAGCTGTACCTCCTACATACAGGCAAGTTGAAGTGGACTGTAGATTTCCTTCATATGGCTTATATGCCATGCATGAACATACAATATACTCAGGATTGAGGCTGTTGGAATAAACATGCTGTCAGTCAATATGTGACATACAGTAGGTGGTGTGGCCTTCAGTTTATATCAGTGATATGCCAATAGCTATCGTGAAAGATCCCTATAAGTAAACAGTGGCTGGCATAAGTATGCACAAGGAAAGCATATATTCTACTCTTCTCTTCCCAGCTAATAGCCACTGTACACATGACAGTCATTAACATATGTAATTTTACAGCCTTTCTTAATGATAATTGACCTGTGTAAATCACTCACTAATGCTACCCAATAACATCTTTAACATGTCAGATGGTTAAAGATGCAGTAACACTTGGTTAGGACAAATATGCCTAAGGAGCATTGATAATTATAAATTTTACCCTTTGTCATTTTATTTGATTACTTTTATTAGTATTATTGTTAAAAAAGCAGTAATCACATTGTTTATATTAGTAAGTACAAGCACTGGATGTGAACTATTGATACCAAAGCATAGCACCCCTTTAATAAAATCTGTATATTACCATTTTAAGACACTACATCTTCATAGAAGAACAACAAGTGTCACCGACATGGAAAAATGTGTGGTAATATGCTTATTCAGATATTGTGCAGCCGATATTATTGTCACCATCCTTTACCATAATAAAGGTTTGCATTCATTAATATGTTTACAACCTATTTATTGATGAGTGTGGTGCTCTTTTCATTAAGGGAAAGATTGATGAGATTCACAGTCATTAGATCACTTTGGCTTCTAAAAGAAAGAGCAAAATAATAAAGCTATGATCCTGTGAAATATGTACTTGCTAAGCTGATCATTATTTACAACCTGACTTCTCATTTTTCTCTACGAAGAGCAGAGTCTTCTGTAGGTCATCTAAGCTTTATGTTAAAGACTTCAGGGATAGTCAACCTGCAAGGTCCGTCAAAAGTATTTTTGGACAATCTTCTATTTATTTTAGAAAACTGTATAGCATCAAAACAGTCAACAGGTCTTCAACTAAATCTATCCTCCATTAAGGTGATGAAGCCTTCTTAGTATATCCTCCTAACTTTTACAGAACTTGACTTTAAGAACTTTTTCACCTCTACCAAGATCAGAGTCTTTTAGGAACCATTTACACGGCACTATATTTACTATTTTGCCATAGGCAAACTTAAACTTATCAGTTCTCTATCTATAAAACACAAAAACGAAACTTTTTTATGTATACCTTTTACACACTATTTAAAAAAACCGTTTTCAAACCTCTCAATTTACCCCCTTTCTATTTTGAAGGAATAGTCCTTTTCATTATAAAGTCTGGTGGAGCACCCCTATTAAGGAAAAACTTATATTATACAGAAATTTTTAAAACTTCCATTAGGGACCCCAAGCATCCTATTTGGGGCGTCATCCCTAATCTTGGACATAAAAATTTAAAGGTTCCTTGTAAACCCTCTCAGGGTGACATTTTTAAAGGGGTGAAAAACAAAATTCAAAAACGTCAGTGACCCCCCCTTTTTGACAATTTTTCACAGAGGGGGAAAAATCCCGGTTGGTTTATGACCGATATTTGTACTTTTTTCTGCCTTGCACAGGGCTGCCGGGGTGGTTATCTCTGCGTTTGCGGGGGGAAAACCCTCCCCTTTAATGGCATGTTCATATTCCTCGAAAACGGAGGAAGAATGAATGTTCTTGTTTTTTGAACTCCCGGGGGTTGAAAAGGGGGGGGAAAATCCGTGCGGGGGGGACCGCGTAGGTTTTTATTTAAGGTCCCTGAAAAAATTTTTTCACCCTTTTTGCGTGGGTTTTCAAAACCGAAAACCCGGGTGAAAAACCGCCGTGAAGCGGTTACATTTACGGGTTTGTCTTTTGGCTTAAAGGGCACCTCTGCTAAACCCTTTCAAATGGTTCCTGCCAATGGCCCCTATAATAGTTCCAGTGGGGGGTTTTTCCTTTCCTAACCAGGCTCATTTTCATCTTTTTTGGTATACAGGGGTTTTCAAGTTCTAAACTTTTGCTTCAGTTTACTCTATATTTTTTCATCTTTTTTCTTTTAGTAAGGGTTAAAATTTTTTTAATTTTTTTAAAATTTTTTTTTTTTAAGTACAGGAAAATGGAAAATGGAAAAAAATTTAAAAAAGGCTGTGTTTCACTTTTTTATTTATTTATCTTTTTACAGCAAACCTGATACTAAAATAAGTTTTGCAATTTCATCACTTTTCCCTTAGTCATTTATACACAACAAAAAGTTAGGGATAATTGGATTTTGGCTGAAATTTCTGGATGAATATAAAATTTCTTGACTTTTTTTTAAAAGAACTAAATGAGATCATCTCTTAACTTTAGAATAAACATATATAACTGTTCAATGTTTCAGTACTTTTTGCACAACTTGATTATCTCTTAAGGAGTTTAATGGCAAAATTCACAACAGGTGTTTGATCTCTGAATCGCCCAATAAATAGAGGATCAATTTGAATTGGGATTTAAACAGTCCTCCTCATTATGCTGTTCACATTTTGGCATCATGAGACCAAGACAACACCTTGCAATTGATCAACAGTACCTCGCCATTGCAAGACTTCAAGCAGGGTGTTCCCAGACAGAAGTGGCCACTGGATTTAGTGTCACTGAGTGTTATCAGCAGGTTGCAACAGAGATACAGATAGACTGGAAGAGTCACAGAAAGGCAAAGAAGTAGACTTCCTTTGGCTATATCACATACTGATGAACACTTCATTGTAACCAAAGCCCTGCAGAACCGGATGATGAATGCCACACAACTCCAAGCACGTTTATGGGAGGTTAGAGGCAACCAAGTGTCACGTCAGACCATTTATAACAGTTTACATCAAAAAAAGTTAACATCAGCGTGGTCTGTGTGCTAGATGACTGGCAAGGGTACCGGACCACACCTCCAGGCACAGGCATCATCGTCTTGCATGGGCCAGGTACATCTATGCTGGACTAGGGACCAATGGTCCACAGTGCAGTTCAGTGATAAAAGTCAATTTACTCTGACCAGAAATGATGGCCGTTCATGCATGGAGATGTCAAAAAAGCACTATGCACCAGCCTGGTCAAGTACCCTTGGCACTCATCAAGCACGTAGACGACTCTGATATAAACGATTACGATGGTCTGACATCACATTGGGTTCCTCTCCCCTCTCTTATATGTGCTTGAAGTTGTGTGGCATTCCTCATTCACACAAATTCATCAAATTAAAAAAAAAATACAATAAATTTTACATTCATCATGAAATTTCAATCAAAAGCCAAAATCCCTAGCTTTTTTGTGTAGTGTATAAAGGTGATATAAAGTTTTAGAGTTGCTGAGAGTGGACTAAAGGTTATGATTTGAACTGTCGTTTTTTTTTTTTTTTTAATAATATTTAATTATTTTGTCTGTTGTGTTTTCAATTCTATTTTACATATTATGCCCCCATAGGGGGAGTAACTGGGGGAGAACTCACGGCAGATCTGAATTGGGTCTGTTAAGACTAACCATTATCTGCAATTACCGAGTTCCGGTGGTCATAGAAAGTCTGGGTAGCAGGAATGCCTATATGTATAAACAGGACTCAATAAGTGAAAAGTTAGTGGCATTCTCCTTACTATGGCATCATCTTTACACATGGTTTTAGCCCCTTAACTTCTCTGGAAGTAAATGTAGCTAATTGCAGCTAACACCTGCCGGTTACAGCACGGGATGGAGCTGGCTCCATCCCGTGCTGTCTAAGCTATTAGCGATCGCAGATGAAGCATCTAAATTATTGAGAAACGGTGCCCAGATTGCAGGGCCCAGATCAGTTAACATGGCAGCTGGAAGTGGTCAGATTGCACCCAAGATAGCTGACAACTTTCAGGCAAACCCTTTGTGCTACTGTCAGACTGAGAGTGGCTACCCACTACCAAGGTATTCCTCATGTAGACACATTTAAAATATTTTAACACACATCTTAATACAACTCAAAATGCGATAAGTACAAGCTTTCATTGTCACCAGTATCCTAATTGGAGTCATTTTTAAGTAAGATTTGTCAATTGAAGAGTTAACAATGATTTCTTTCTCTGGATCTCATCCTCAATTTGCTGTTGACCCACCGAGTCTTGAGAAAGCAAAAAGGATTTTTTAGCCAAGCCAGTATCTTCATCACGACAACGCGTTTCGGGATTTTTGTCTCTTCAGTGCAGGTAGAGAAGAAAATGGCTGCTGTGTGGGGGGCATCGGGTACCAGGTAAGGAAGATCTTTTTAAGGGAACACGAAAAAAGGCTTGAAAGGTTTTGTTTTGCCTTTTCTCCTTTAAAGGAGGGGGGATCTTCCTTCCCTGAGCTCCCCCGATCCCTCCCACACAGCAGCCAGTATCTTTCTACTCTGCACGAAGAGGGCCCAAAAAATCCGAAACACGTTGTCTGTGGATGGAGATACGGTTTGGGCAAAAAAAAATCCTTTTTGTTTCTAAAGCTCGGTGGGTCAAAAGAAAATTTGAGGATTTTTTACAAAACGAGGGGCTGTGGGCTTCTCCCCCCTTTTCCCAAAATGCCTTGTGTTGCGATGCTAAAAAGGGGGCGAAAAGGCAAACAAAATCTGAAAGCCTTTTGTTCGGGCTCCCCCTTAAGGAAGTTTTCCCCTTCTGGTTATATATACTGCTTGGTAAACATTGTTTTTTTTTTTCTTTAATAAATGGATTAATGAACAAAGAAAAACATTCCCAAAACATATTGATGCAAAATTTTATGAAAAATTTGGGGACACTGTGGATACACTCTACAGGACTCTAAAATTTTTTGTATTTACTTTTAAAAGTGTCTTTAAAAGAAAAGGGGACTTCATTAAGCATCAAGACAGATTATTTAATTTAAATAATAAAATTCTACTTCTATGTCTACACTGCATCAGACAAAAAACGTCCCAAAAGAGGCCATTTTTTCCAATGCAGGACCATGATTTTTGTCACGTTTTGTCAAAAAAACGTGGTTGCTTCTCTTTTTTTGACATTGCCCATACAATTGTATTGTTTGGCCAAGAAAACTAAAAACGCTGGCGTATTATACAACATGGTGTAATATGCCAGGCCAGAGAACCCAACAGCAAGACGAGCTGGGGGCTGCAGCTCAATTTTTCTATTGCTGTCTATGGGGCCACAGGAACGATCATATCTTCAGCGCTTTTATAAAACTAAAAGCGCCAAAAATACGATCGTAAAACAGTGCAGTGGAGACATAGCCCTACTTGCTGTCCTAGAAATCTCATTAATTTGACTCGCATGACAAACAGTTGTCCAATGTGAAATTCAGATAAAATTATTTGGTGGGTAGATTGTGGAAGGTTTTGGGTGGCCAGATGTAGTATTTTAGTTGATAGGATGGGTTGTATGTCCAGGTTGTATGGCTGGAAAAGCAAAGCATCATAGCTTTATCTGTTTGACTGTGGCTTAAGTTGTCAAACTCCCATTTTTTTTAACTTTAACCCCGTACAGGGGTTGAGCAGTTCTTTATTAATTATGCTTGCTAAGGGTAGCAGTGTGTACATAAACTTTATTGATGTAATGTGTTTTGTTTTTTTGTGTTTTGCACTTTTAATTATGTTTTATTGCCGTATAAAAAATGCTTCTATTTGAAACATCATCCTTTGCTGTATACACTACAGCAGAGCTGGCTGGCCTGCTGAGTAGTACACATGCATGTTAGTCAGGAGGCCATTGCTACTATAGAATGCTTGCCCACGGGCCTTCCTAAACAAAACGCCACACTGCTTTGTATAGTGTGATGTTTTGTTTGAGGAGAGGTAGCAGAGCAGCCGGTTGCAGTAGTCAGATGACACTGCCCAACATCACCGTTCTGAGTCTTGACTTCTTAATGTACCCAAGGATACATGCAACGTTTCAACCTTAGCATAGGTCTTTGTCAAGCATGTCAGGCCTAATTATTACCATTATCATGACAGCAAGTACAGAGTTGGGGGGGGGTTTACACACTAATGTCAGCACATATACCTTAGCAGTGATAACTATGGAAGGAATCCTAGATTGCAGTGCAGGATGGGAGTTGTAGGCAAGAGATGCTGGAGAACTACTGACACTCCCAAATGCTGGACATTTTACTACAAAAAGTGGATCTTATTGTAGATGAATGAGGCTTTTATAGGGTTCTATGAAATCTTTAAACTCCTGGATAACCTCTTTAAAGTGAAAAAATGAGAGGCAGACAAACCAGTTAAGGAGAAAGAGTTAAAGTACAAATGGCAGGGTGGACATTGCATATATCTCCACTGGGATTGGCACTGACAACAGAGAGATGAACTTTACAGCTTTGTTATTTAGTTCTTGAATGTAATAAAGGCCAATAAGCATTAAAGAATGAAATCCACCTGGTCCAATACGAGTGGAATGCCCTCCTCTCCTTTTTTTTAAATTGGGAAATTTCCGTGTCAGAAACTGATTCCACCCAAGTGAATAGGATTTACATAACCATATTCACTTGCTCTCTTGCTCTGGACACAAATGACCTATATGTTGCAGGATTACTAGAAAGTACAAAATAACTACAGACCTTGACTTAAGCCCCTAAACTAATACAGACCTCAGAACAGACCCCTAAATAAAAACAGGCTCCAGATCCTGAAATGCAGACCCCAGAATAGATACCAACAAACTTTTTATAAACATACACCCCGTCCTTTTTTAGAGGCTATGTCATGTTCTCAATATGATGGCCTCGAATCACAAATAATCTAAAATTAAAGGGGTTGGCAAATAGTTAAAAAATATCTGACAGCAGCATGCTAGAAGACCCCACTATTCCTCCGCTTTATTTACGTTGCAGCAGTGATGAAGTACCATACTAGTTGGCATCCTCTCAGCTATCATGTACACAAATACTGGTAAGGAACAATAGAAGCATCAGTGCAGGGAATTTAAAAGGTTTTTGTTGTTGTTCTTTTACCTCCTGAACAATTCCTTTAATTAAGACCTTTTCCTCAGACCGCTAGTGGAGGAAAGGTTGAGCATACATCATGCAGTGCAAACTAAAAAAAAAAAAACACAGGGCTTTCCCCCTAACACAACAGATGGCAGAAACCACTTGCTTCTTGTTCACTGTCTGTTACCAGAGGGTTGGCATACTCATACATACACAAAAAGATAAGATATTATGAATTGTACCCAGCATATAAGACAAGTCTCCATATTCAAGAGATAATGTTCAGTCACCATACAACAAAATAATATCAGATACAGAAAATTATACCTAACCTATAGGACATAAGAAGTGGGACTGTGCAGTGTCTATATACTGTGTGCAGATACTACATATTACCCATCTATACAGATGGTAACTATTACCCATAGTACAGAACTAGTTATGTAGTACTGTGGAGTGCCTATATAAACAGATATTAAGTATTACCCATATATAAGATGCAATTACTTATAGTATACGGGACTAGTTATGTAGTACTGTGCAGTGCCTATATGTACAGCTATTAAGTATTACCCATATATACAGGTGCAATTATCCATAGTATACGGGACTAGTTAAGTAGTACTGTGCAGTGCCTATATGTACAGCTATTAAGTATTATCCATATATACAGATGCAATTATCCATAATATACGGGACTAGTTATATAGTACTGTGCAGTCCCTATATGTACAGCTATTAAGTATTACCCATATATACAGATGCAATTATCCATAATATACGGGACTAGTTATATAGTACTGAGCAGTGCCTATATGTACAGAAAGTAAGTATTACCCATATATACAGATGCAATTATCCATAGTATACGGGACTAGTTATGTAGTACTGTGTAGTGCCTATATATACAGATACTAAGTATTATCCATATATACAGATGCAATTATCCATAGTATACATGACTAGTTATATAGTACTGTGGAGTGCCTATATTTACAGATACTAAGTATTACCCATATATACAGATGCAATTATCCATATTATACATGACTAGTTATATAGTACTGTGGAGTGCCTATATTTACAGATACTAAGTATTACTCATATATACAGATGCAATTATCCATAGTATACATGACTAGTTATATAGTACTGTGGAGTGCCTATATATACAGATACTAAGTATTACCCATATATACAGATGCAATTATCCATAGTATACATGACTAGTTATATAGTACTGTGGAGTGTCTATATATACAGATACTAAGTATTACCCATATATACAGATGCAATTATCCATAGTATACATACTAGTTATATAGTACTGTGGGTGTGCCTATATATACAGATACTAAGTATTACCCATATATACAGATGCAATTATCCATAGTATACATGACTAGTTATATAGTACTGTGGAGTGCCTATATATACAGATACTAAGTATTACCCATATATACAGATGCAATTATCCATAGTATACATGACTAGTTATATAGTACTGTGGAGTGCCTATATATACAGATACTAAGTATTACCCATATATACAGATGCAATTATCCATAGTATACATGACTAGTTATATAGTACTGTGGAGTGCCTATATATACAGATACTAAGTATTACCCATATATACAGATGCAATTATCCATAGTATACATGACTAGTTATATAGTACTGTGGAGTGCCTATATATACAGATACTAAGTATTACCCATATATACAGATGCAATTATCCATAGTATACAGAACTAGTTATGTAGTACTGTGGAGTGCCTATATATATAGATACTAAGGGCCACATGTATGAAAACTGACTAGGTCCAAAACTCACTTTGTTTCCCATAGCAACCAATCAGAGTGCCCCTCTAATGAAATGAAAGGGGCGCTCTGATTGGCTGCTATGGGAAAGAAAGTGAATTTTAGACCTAGTCAGTTTTCATACATATGGCCCTAAGTATTACCCATACATACAGATGCAATTACCCATAGTATACAGGACTAGTTATTTAGTACTGTGCAGTGCCTATATATACAGATACTAAGCATACAAGAATAGTTAAGTAGTATTATGCAGTATTATGCAGTATCCAAATATACACGTACAAGCTATTACCCCCAGCATACAGGACTAATTAAAGAGGTGCTCTGGCAGTTTAAAATGCTTGTTCGTATTTCGGGGTATGATAGCAAATAGAAGGCAAAAAGAATACTTACCTCCTGGACACTCCCGTTCCGTCGATGCGGTCATCCTGGTCATCCTGGTTGTTGCTGTGAACGGTATAATTTGCATGACAGGTAAAGCCAATCATAGGCCGCAATGTCCAAGTGTACATGACCGCTGAGGCCTGTAATTCGCTGCAATTGTCATGTTAACAATGAATGCTGGGTCTCATTTAGTTCAATAAAAAAAAATTCAAGAAACCTTTGGCGACATGTCCCATGTATAGGGCAGTGCCAATTTTTGGGTGTATTTTGCACCAAAAAACTGTTGATGCCCTATTCTCTTGAAGGCGCATCAAATATGCTAGCAATGATATGCTATGCACCTACATTATGCTATGCGCCTAGATTAGACGCATCAATTATACTATGCAAGGTAGACCCGACGCTAGATTTTTGGCAGGTTCATTCATTCAGGCAGACCATACACTCATTTAATGCGCCTTAAAACTGGTGTGGAGGCGCCTGTTTTCTGACATGTCGCCCTTTACGTTCATCCTGAACTTTCAACCAAAAGCCAAATATTCCTAACTTTATGTGAATAGTACATGGAGCATAAAAGCTTGTAAAGTGCCAGTGGCATCATAAATGCAGGTGTGCAATGTGATGGTTATGTGGACCTTCTCATAGCGTGTTGGTAGTGTGTCGGCGGAGTAGAACCACAGAGGCATAACAGCTTTGAGGTCTATTCAGGCTCACAGCACTATTCTTCAAGACATCCTATCATATACACATCACTTCTCAGACAGGATTACTCTTATAAGAGGTCTCTAATTCAGTGCACTTCCCACATGTACCTCAGTTCCCCTCAGCAGCACTTGTCACAGCCAAGCAGAAATTGTTTGCCCACATGACCTGTGCAGCGCTGATGCCCTTTCAGCCCAACAAAGCATCCCTCTCACCCCCCTCCCCCCTTCGATACCAACCCTTCCCTGCTGTGACCCCTCGCAAATAACACACTTAATACCGGTTGGATTAATATGGCCACAGCAGCCGTTTTATTTAACAAAGTACAAACATAAATAAAGTGCCATAACAAAATTATCCCATAAATTAACACAATATTTATATATATATACGTATATATGAACCGCCAACACAACCCCACATACCAATATATATATACATATATATATATATATATATATATATATATATATATATATATATATAAATATATATATATATATATAAATATGAACATAAATATACATATATACCTTCCCATAAGAACTGTAAACATTAACTCCCAAACCACCAAAACCAGATGGGGCAGAGGTCCTTGGAACCAACCAACGACCTGGCGACCAAATCCCCGAAGGGAACCAAACCACCATTTACCCCCAGCCGTACTCCACTGGCTCGGGGGTCCTAAAGCCATACAAGATGGCTCACCCATTTTGCTCTGCAGGGATTCCAGCCTGCAAGAGCCCACCACCTTCGCCAGGTCGATTCACCATTCACCAAACCATGAGGGAATCATACCCCGAATGACTCCCTTAGCGTATCTCCTCGTCCAATTCCAAAAACCCCCGCCGCCAACGGCCACCATGACAAACTCCCCTTTTTGCACCTACCCATACCAACACCAAAATTAGGGTGGGAGGGTGGGACTGCTGCCTCGTGGTGCGACTGAACTAACGGGCGGAAGGGGAGGTACTGATGCCTACGTCACCTTCCATCAGCCTCCCCTTCCTGCCGCACGTACCCGCGGCTTGGCCGCGCCCAGCACGCCGGGTCATGGCGCGCCTCCCCTAGGGGCGTGGCCTGGTCTGGCGCGCTGCTCTACCAGCAGAAAGGCTAAGGACTTAAGCTCGCCTAGAAGTGTTGGACCTGGCAACTGGCTTCACAGACTAGCAGCCTCAGTATCTTCCTGTCAGACTTCTTTCTTTTCTCTCTTTCTTTCTGAAATCTGTGTGCATTCCTTCCTTCTGGCCCAGTGTCCCTACCCAGGATCTGGCGTGGACAAAAGTGTTGAAGATGTCGGAAATACACCCATTTTCTGTCGTACAGGCCCCACTACAGTTTTTTTTTGCCGAAAATCATGCCAGAAAACTGTTGCAGCCTGATTCATACATTTCTCCCTATAATTTAAATATACAGTTTATTAACCCCTTAACGACCTTGGGCGAATGAGTACGTCCCAGGGCCGCTAAGGGGCTTTGCAGGGGGATCGCTCCGCGACCCCCCCCGCACAGCCGGGTGTTAGCGGCAAATCGCCGCTAACACCCAGCAGTAACAGCGCCGGCGGGTGGCTCCACCCGCTGGCGCTGTTTAACCCATCAGACACTGCGGCAAAGATGGCCGCGGCGTCTGAATGAACGCCGATCGGTGCCGCGCATGCTGCGCCGATCCGACGACCGGGCATGGTGGTGAGGAGCTCTGTGAAGGCTCCCGTCACTTACATTGGCCGGTTTGCCCGACTTCCGTCCGCAGACAGGAAGTGGGGAAACCGCCATCTTTGTACACCCTAATGCATTGCCTATGCGATGCATTAGGTTGTATTAACAATCGCGCCCCCTAGTGGTCAAGCACCATAGGGGGACTAAATGTTACAGTAAAAAAAAAAAAAAAAAGTTTTAAAGTACAAAAAAAAAAGTATTAAAAGTTAAAATCACCCCCCTTTCCCCATTTTACAAATAAAATCTTTAAAATAATAAAAAAGTTACACATATTTGGTATTGCCGCGTCCGAAAAAGTCCGGTCTATAAAAATATAACATCATTTATCCCGTACGCTGAACACCGTAGAAGAAAAAAAAATTCCAAACGCCAAAATTGCGTTTTTTGGTCATTTTACGTCACTCAAAAAATGGAATAAAAGTGATCAAAAAAGTCGCATGCATTCCAAACTGCTAGCGATAAAAAGAACACTTCAGCCCACAAAAAATTCCCCATCACTGACATCCGTAGGTGTTAGTTCAAAAAAGTTATTGGTCGAACAAAATGGCGCCGTGGCGCAAATTTCAAAAATAGAAAATGTTTGGAATTTTTTTACGGTACCAAAACATAACGGAAACCCTACATGTTTGGTATTTCCGGATGCATAACAACCTGTAGAATACAGATAACACATTATATTTACCAAAGATTGAACGCCGTAAAAGCAAAACCCCCGCAAACATGGCGAAAATAAAAAAAATTTCACAATTTGTCCCACTTGGAATTTTTTTGCGGTTTCCCAGTATATTCTATAATATAGTGAATAACATCATTAGAAATTACATCTTGTCCCGCAAAATAAATGCCCTCATGTGTCTATGTAGGTGGAAAAATAAAAAAGTTATGGCTTTCAGAAGGCGAGGAGGGAAAAACGAACGTGTCACCAAAAAAAAAACCGCCTGGTCCTTAAGGGGTTAAAGACCACCTGTAGAGTGTTCGCACACTATACAAGTGTATAATGAGAATAACACCCATATACAGAAGAAAAACATCCAGGAATTCCCTAGATTAACTGGTAATGCATCCTGGACCACCCAGACTGGCTGGGAACGCACCCTGTACCAGCTGAGAATGCCTGTAGAACATCTGGGAACACCCCCATACTCTTGGGAAGGCTCCAAGGGGGCGTATGTTGTTCAGGCCCAATCAACAGTATACAGAAGAAGCGCAGATACTGAGAATAATACCCTATATACAGGACAAGAGAGGTATTGTACAGTGTTCATATATGGTACATGAACAGAATAAAAGGAGATACTGAGAATAATACCCCATATACAGGACAAGAGTGGTACTTTGCAGTGTTCATATATGGTACATGAACAGAATAAAAGCAGGTATTGACAATAAAGCCCCATATATATGACAACAGAAGTGGTACTTTGCAGTATCTGTATATACAGGATAAGAGCAGATGTTGAGAATAACACCCCATATACAGGACAAGAGAAGTGGTACTCTGCAGAGTCCATACACAGTATAGAGAATTAGAGCAGATACTGAGGATAACACTCCATATACAGGACAAGAGAAATGATACTGTGTGGTGCCCAATTTTGAAGTTAAAATTTACTTTCTAAAATTTTTTTTCATTCTTTGTATTTTAATTTTTTGGGAATAACAGACAAGAACATAGTATGCCTAGCCTTCAGCGGGCCCTGTTGTCCCTTTCTTTTGACTACTTTTGGGGTTCCTTTTGTTGGGTGTACTTTTTATTTGGGGGAAAAAAACAAAAATAAAAATTTCTACATTTTTCCCAAACCTTACCAGTATAAATATCTATGGCTAAAAGAGACAAAACATAGTCAAAAGGGGGAAATATATAGCTATGTTTAACCCCACCCCAGTAAATGAAAAATCCTTTTTGTTTTTTTTGGATGTTTAGGTACAGTTTTTATTATTTTATTATTATTTTTAAATTTATTTTTAAAAAGCGCCTTGATTCCAGGGCGCTTTTAAAAAATCGGGGGGGGGTTAAAAACAAAAACAAAAAGGGTAAAAACGAATTTTACAAAGATAAATAAAACAAGGGAAATTTTGGCACGAAAGAGGGGGGAGAGGCCCCCCTACCCGCGAGGGCTTCCCAATTTTCAAAGGAGGGGGAAAAAAAGAAAGGGAAGGGGGGGGGGGCCAGAATGTATGGGGGGGAAATTTTGGGGAAAGTTTAGTAAGGTTTTTTAGGCATCCCTAAAGAAATGGGTTTTCGGGTTTTACTTTTGAAGTTGGGGGGGGGGAGAGTGGGGGGGGGGTCGGGTGTGTTGGGGCGGTGATTTCCAGGGGTGGGGGGGAAGCAGGGAGAGAAGTTTGGAGACGGTTGTGTGAGGAGCTGAAAAAGGGGGGGGCAGAGGAAAAGGGGCCCTGTGAGGAGCGGGGGGGAAATTGCTTTGGAGGGGGGGATACCTGGAAATTTGGGGGGCAGAGATGTATGGAGGAGGGGAGGTCATGGGGGGGCCTTTTGTATTCAGGTTTGTAGCTTGAATTGAATTGCTGGGCAAGGGGAAACCCAGTAAAGGGGTTGGGGCCAGAGGGGAGAGGCAGAGGAGTAGCGAGGGGGAGGGGTGGATAAGAGGGGGCAGCGGGTTTAAGGATGGATTGGGGGGGGGCGGGGGTTTGCTAGTGGGGGGGGCCCAGAGAAGGATGTTGCATTTGCCCAGGGGGAGATGAAAAGGGCATGGCCCCAGCTTTTTTGTAGTGTCATACCCAAAGGAAGGGAGGGGAAATCCCAAAAAGATTTTTTTGGGGTGGAGGGGGGCAGGAGAGGTGGGGGTTTTTGGATGTCCCGGTTTTGAAAGATAGGCGGAGTCTAGGTTTTCCCCCAAGACAGGGGGAATTGGGGGGCCGGTGAAAGTGTGGGCCTTTTAAACCTGTAATGAGAGACCCAGGGGAAAGGGTTTTTAGGTTGGACGGTGGAAAGATGATAAATTTTGTTTTTCCACGTTTAGTTTTAGGAGACGTGAGGAGAAGAAGGAGGAAAATGGGGGACAGGGGCAAAACGGGATCCGGGGAGAGTAAGAAGTGCATTGGGCCCGGGATGTTTGAGGGTTTGGGGGTCGTTTTGCATATAGGGGGGTAATGAAAGCCCTTTTGAGGTAAAGAGCTGACGAGGCCCAAAAGTGTAGATAGGGGAAAAAGTAGTGGCCCAGGACTGCCCCTTGTGGGACACCAACAGAGAGAGGCCGGGGCGAGAATGAAAAGACGCCCGAAAAATTTCCCTTTTGTGGGTATGAGGAGAAACCAGGAGAGGGCCCAAGGGCTGTTTATGCCGGGGGAGGAGAGGGGTTTGTAGCAGGAGGGAATGGTCGACAGGGGTCAAAAGGGAGAGGCAGGTTCCAAGGGGGAGCAAAGGTAGTGGTTTTGAGGCTTTAGAAGTTAAAAGGTTTAGTTTATTTGGTTAAAGGGGGGGGGGTTTTTTTGGTTGAGTGGTGGGTTCGGAAAAAACCCGTTGTAGGGGTCAAGAAGAGAGTTTTTGGGGAGGTTAGGGGACAGCTAAAAATAGAAGTGCTGTTCGAGGGGGGTTTGGAAACAAAAAAGGGGGTTTAAGATGGGGCGATAGTTGGAAAAGAGAAAGAGGGGGCAAGGGTTGTTTTTTTTTAAAAATTGGAGTGATAGTAGCGTTTTTAAAAGGGGGGAAGGGAAGATGCCGAGGGTTTTCGGGTAGGTTGAAAAAGATGGGGTGGGGGGTGGGATGATAGAAAACCCTGAGGTCCCGGGAAGAGGTTGGGATGGGAGTGGATTCAAAACTACCCGGTAGTTTAGGTTGGATTTGGACTTTAAAGGGGGGGGGTTGTCATGAGTGCTTTTGGCGAAGCAAAGTTAAGGAGAAAGAAGGGAAAAAGGGGTTTCAAGGGGTTTTTGGGGGGGTGGTGGGGGTCTGCGGGGGGTGAACTTTTCTCTGATGTGGTTAATTTTTTTGGGGGGGAAGGGAATGGCCCAAAATTTATCTGCTGAAAGTAGGGATGGGGGGGGGGAGGTGTTTGGTGGACGGAAAAAAAAGGGGGTTGGGAAGGTTTTGAATAATTTTTGGGGGTTTTGGGGGACAGGGAGGATTTGAGAGTGGGAAATAGTTCGTTTGGCTTTAGGGAGAGTGCTGACTTAAAAAATAAAAAACTTAAAAAACTTTACAAAAATGTTGTAGTTTCATTTGTTGTAATGGATAGTGTGCTCATTATACTCAGATGTACTATATGCATTGGATTAATTAACTACATCTTACATATCCTGTACTGAGTAATTAATTCTCTAAAATGCACTTTAAATTTTGCAGCAAATAAACTGATATACAATACAATACAAGGAATGTTGAGTAAATGTAAGAACAAAAGAAGAAAAGCAAGGGTTATTTTGGTTGTAAGGTTTTTTTTCCTTCTATTTGCATATAGAGAAGACAGACATCATTTGGATTCCCTAATGATAAAAGGTGACAGGTATCTGTCACTTTCTTATCTCAACATGATGTGCTGAAATAACTTGCACTTATGACCATGTCTATAATGCATACTAATATAAAAATATAGATCAATGATAGTCAATATCAGTCCCAACAATTATTCGTCAACTATCAAAGTACTCTTATGTCTATCGCCACCTTTATGGGTAGCCACTGTCTATGTATGGAAGACATACACATTCCAATAACAGTGACACACTATAAACTGAAGCACTATCAAAGGGGACATAGGAATTTTGAAAAAAGCATTTCTGCTATCTAGGATTTATGAAATTTTTTTTTGAGATTCTCAGTTCATACTTTTGATCAAAACTGTTTAAGCCACCTCCGAACTTCAACGGGATCTCAAGGCAGGTGGTCCTACACTATTGATTCCTACACTATTGATACCTCTCGTTTGGGTCCTATTCAGACCTCCATAATCCATGGAATGAAGGAACCAGCTTACAAGTTACACTGCACTTATTAAAACGCCATGTCAAGGTGGGTGGAGTGCAAAAAACCAAAATGGAGGCAGCCACTCCTCCAAACTCAAACTAAAAGCAATATATGGCTATGCACAGCCAAAAAAAAAACATTTTTGAAAAAAATGAACATAGGTGCAACACTGGTGCGGCCAGGCTCAGACTGGGCCGCCGGGGAATCGGTGAATCCCCAGGTGGGCCCCCCCCCCCCGAGCTGCTAGGGGCCCCGGAAGCAGTACATTCGCTCCCCGGGCCCGGCGCCGCATCCGGTCTCTGGACGCCCGGGCCCTGCGTCCCGAGCGCTCAGAGACCGGGTCCGGGAGTTGGGGACTAATGTCCCCGACTCCCGGGGCTACGCAGTGTCAGCGGAGCGCAGCGCTAGTGGCGCTGTGCTCCGCTGATCTTCCTGGCAGGCTGAAGGTGTCAGGCCTTCAACCTGCCGGCCTCCGGCCCCTACTGCTGACGTAGGCGTGCGGTGACGTCACATCACCGCGCCGCCTATGCAGGGCGCCAGTACGGAGCCGGCGGCAGCTCGGAGCGGCCGGGACCGGGCAGGAGCCGGAGCCGGAGCCAGGTAAGTGGTTGTTTGGCCCTGGCTACAAGAGGGAGCCCTGGCTAATAAAGGGGGGCCCTGGCTACAAGAGGGGGCCTGGGCTAAGAGGGGGCCCTGGCTAATAAGAGGGGTCCTGGCTACAAAGGGGACCCTGGCTATAAGAGGGGGCCCTGGCTAATAAGAGGGGGCCCTGGCTACAAGAGGGGCCCTGGCTAATAATAGGGGGCCCTGGCTTCAAGAGGGGGCCCTGGCTAATAAGAGGGGGCCCTGGCTAATAAGAGGGGGCCCTGGCTACAAGAGGGGGCCCTGGCTTTAAGAGGGGGCCCTGGCTACAAGAGGGGGCCGGGCTAAAAAAGGGGGGGGCCCTTGGCTAAAAGAGGGGGCCCTGGCTAATGGGGGGCCCCCTGGTACAAGAGGGGGCCCTGGCAAATAAGAGGGGGCCCCCTGGCTAATAGGGGGGGTCTGGCTAAAGGGGGGGCGCGGCTAAAAGAGGGGGCCCGGTCTAAAAAAAGGGGGGCCCTGGCACAAGAGGGGGCCCTGGTACAAGAGGGGGCACTGGCTAAAAAGGGGGGGCCCCCTGGCTACCAAAAGGGGGCCCGGGAAAAGAGGGGCCCCTGACTACCTAAAGGGGGGCCCTGATGCCTAAGGGGGCCTGGTTAAAGGGGCCGGGGCTATTTTAAAGGGGACCCGGCTATTAAAGGGGGCCTGGATCCCAAAGGGGGGGCCCGGGCTAACTAAGGGGGTCCGCTTTCCTGCCACTAGCTAAAGGGGGGGCCCTGATTCCGCACAAGAAAAAAGGGGGGGCCCTTTACTTCCTGCCCACTACAAAAAGGGGGGGGGCCCCGACTTCCTGCAACTAGCAAAAGGGGGAGGGGCTGACTTCCTGCCAACTAAAAAAGGAGGCCCCTAATTTTTTTTTATACTACGAAAAGGGGCCCAACTCCCTGTACACTACCAAAAGGAGACCCTAACTGCCTTATACTCCCAAAAGGGGGCCCTAACTCCCTGTATACTCCCAAAGGAGCCCCCTAACTCCCCTGTACATCCAAAAGGAGACCCCTAACTCCGTTACTTCAAAAGGGGGACCCCTGTCTGATACTACCTAAATGAGGCCCCTAACTGCCTGTATACTACTTCGGGGGAACCCCTCTGCCTGTTTTATACTAAGGAGGCCTTAACTGCCGTATGCTACCTAAGGGGTCCTAACTCTTGTAGCGATTTAAAGGGGCCCTAACTACCACACTTCCCAAGGGGGGAAACCACCTACATACACCCCTCCTAACTGGATCCCCAACCCCTACCACGTCTACCAATGGGGTCCCCAACCAAACTTACCCAAACTTTGGCGTTATTCCCCGGGGGCTTTTTCCCTATCCCCCCGTGGTTTGGTCCCCAAAAAACCTACCGGGGGCGGCCCCTAAAAACTTATCCAGCGGGGGTCTACCTCCCTAAATAGGGCCCTATCTTGCTACCGGGGGGACTTGCCCTTTCCTACCACCTGGAATGATTTGAGGGGGCACCCAAAGTCAGTGTTTCTCACTCCAGTCCTCAGACCGACGCAGGTCATTTTTTTCGGAAACCCCCACAGAATGCAGACAGCTTTTATATCACCTGGGGAGAATGCACTGACAGTTTTTAAAAAAACTGTCAATGCAAGGGAAACCGAAAAATGCCCTTTTGGGTGGGTCTTGGGGAAAAAACCCCCGGATGTTGGAAACACTGCAAGCTGTTGAATAATTTTCCCGGTGTTAGCCCTCTCCCCCCCTCCAACCCCTTTTGGATACTACCTCAAAGTTATGGTTTGTCCCGTTCCCCCAACCCTGGGTAGTTTGTACAGAGGTGGGAATAGGTAAAGAGATGCTGGAAAAAAATTGGGATTAAAGATATTTGGTTTTGTAATTTTGCAGGGATGAGTTGGGGCCGGGCCAAGTCTCAGGGCGGTTGGGAGGGGATGCAGAAAAAAAGGGAATAAAAACGACTACGAAGAAGAGAACGACTTCAGATAAGCGTCCCCGGGTGAGCCCCTGATTTCGGGGGTTATTTTCTTTTATTGGATAAGTGCTGTATTCACTGAATGTGTGTGACCTGAGTGGTGTTGCCCTCTAGTGGTCCTTATGGCGGTTTTTTGGTATACCTGGTGGTGTTGACCACTATGTGGTCTCCTTTTGGGGGTTTGTGGTTTATACCTGGTGGTGTTTGCCTCTATGTGGTCTTTATGGGGGTGTTTGGGTTATCCTGAGCTGGTGTCGGCCCTCGTTGGTTCTATTGGGGGTTTGTGGGGGTTATCCCGAGCTGGGCTGACCATGGGGTCTCAATGGTGATGTTGTAGGTTATATCTGGGGGGGGTAAAATGCCGCGCATTTTGTCCCTGATTGTAAGAACAAGGGAACACCCGACCCCGTGTGGTTTAGACTTTTTCTTTCTTTCTGGTTTTTATTTTTGAAGGGGTGGGGGCGTGACCAAGGGGAAATGGGGGGGGGGATATTGATGTGGGTGGGGGGGGATATGGATGGGTACTTAGCTGTTGTCTATATGGAGACTGACAGATTGTGACACTTTTACTAAAAAACCGTTTTTCGCAACTGTAAAATGGGTAAAATGGGGGCGCATTTATGTCCCGGGGGCTGGGAATATGTTTTTGGAAAAAGGGTGGGCCCCCCAGATCAATTCCCCCGGGGCCCCCGACCCCCCAGTCCACAATGGGTGCGGGGTGTGTATACATCACATTCCCAAAACATGGCACACTTAAATGAGCACTATCAAAGGGGCCATAGGAAAATTTTTAAAAAAAAGCATTTTGCTTGAGAATCTCAAAAAAAAAATTCTAATCCCAATGCAAATGCTTTTTTTAAAAAATTTCCATGGCCCTTTTAAGTGCTTCAGTTTTGTGTGCCACTGTTATTGGAATGTGTAGTAACTACACCGACCAGTGTTGCCATGTTAATTTTTTTTCAAAAATGTTTTTTTTTTGGGGATGTGCATAACCATATATTGCTTTTATGTATGGAAGACAACACTTTCACTATTATCAACATGTTTCGATGGTATTAAATCCACATTGTTGTATCAAAATTTTGGGCATCATTTATCAAAACTATTTTACAGTAAGACTGTCTTTTTTGTCCATAGCAACCAAAGAGAAATCAGCTGTCATTTCTTATACTGCTCTGATTGGCTGCTATGGACCCCCCGTATTCAAATAGGAAAAAAAGATCTAAAAGATAAGGCAACAATTGAACAGGGTACACCAGTTTTCTGGAGCTTAAGCCCAAAAAAAAATTCTATAGATGTATGGTCGTACGCCAAAAAATTGGCCATTTGGTGGCATACACGACTTTTGAATGCGCCAATTATGCGGGGGTGTGTCCCCGCAGATTCTTTAAAATTAAAACATTTTTAATTGTCACACCAAATTTTTTGAAAAGGCCTGCAACGAGACCAAGTTGAGGGGTATGGGTGAGAGCAAGTTGCCTAGACGAACTGTAATTGCCATTAGGGCAAAAAATATCAATTTGTTCTCCGATAATACCACTAAAGTAATAAAAACCAATTTATGGTAATTATAAAAAACATATAATCTGGGCCGCCATCAGAAATTTCAGGGCCCCATACAGCAGAAGACTGGGCCCCCCAAACCCCCCCCTTTCCTCCAATCCCCCCTCACCCAGAAAAAAGAAAAAAAAATTCTGGGGTAACCACAAAAAAAAAATACAATTATGCAATTATGTTTGGATTTAAGTTGCAACAGGAAGAAAGATCCAGCGAGGTTCGCTAAAAAGAGGATATTAGGTATTTAATACCATAAACGGCATAATTAAAAAGTGCCGATACTGGAAGCACACTTACGCATCACAAACCCTACAAGGTTCTTGTTCACAGCTAGAACAAGAAAGTGTGAACAAGAACCTTGTAGGATTCATAACACGTCAGCGTGCTTCCCCTATTTCCTTTTTAAAAAAGGGTGATATGAATTAAATACATTAAGTTCCCCCCTTTTAGAAACTTTGCGGATCAAGGCAGGGAAAGGGGGCAGGGAGGGGGAGGGAGGGAGACTGCACGGGGTGGGGAGGGAGGCGGCAGGACAGGCAGGGGAGGGGCAGGGTGGCCGGAAGGGAGGGAGGTTGGGGGGTGGGCGGGGGGGGGAGGGAGGAAAGGAGGCTGGACCGGACGGGGGGGAGGGGGACAGGGGAGGGGGGGCAGGAGAGGGGGGCTGGCAGGAAAGTGGGGGGGCGGAGGGAAAAGGGGTTGGGAGGAGGCCAAAAGGGGGGGAGGGCTGGACATTTGGGTTTCAAGAAAAGGGAGGGAGGTGGACAGGGAGGGAAATTTGGGCAAACAGGGCAGGGGGGCTGGAAGGGCGGGGGGGAAGGCTGGAAAGGGCAGAGGAGGAAGTCTGGACAGGACAGGGGGCCCTGGATAGTACAAGTCACGGGAGGCCTGGAGAGTACAGGTCGGGGGGGTACTGGACAGTACAGGTCGGGGGGACCTGGACAGTACAGATCGGGAGGGGCCTGGACAACAAAGGGTGGGGGCCTGGACAGTACAGGTGGGGGCCTGGACAGTAGAGGGGGTGGCCTGGATGGGGGGACCTGGAAAGCACACGGGGGGGGGGGGTGGGTTTGGACGGGGGTGGGGGGGGGCCGGACGTACAGGGTGGGGCCTGGGCCCCTACAGTGGGGGGGGGGGCTGGACATCAGGGTGGGGCCCCCGGCATTGGGGGGGGCCTGGACAATATGGGGGGGGCCCGGGAAATACAGGGTTGGGGCCCCGGGCATACGGGGTTTGGGGGCTGGACGAAGGTTGGGGGTTGGAAGTAAGGGAGTGCTCGGGGGGGCACGCTTCCAATTTTCATTGGGACGCTCCAAGGCCAACTCTTGGCTTCACACTTACTTTTTTAGTGGACTGCGTTGGGCCCCCCCCCGTCTTGTCCCCAGGCTTTCTGGGGCAGCCAGGATGACGTCACAATCATGAGGTAACCCCCCCAAGGGGGGGGAGGCTCCGGACTTTTGCAGAATTTGCAGCACAAAAAAGGGGCCTTATGTGATTGTTAGAGCAGTGATTAAAAGCCGGGCCCTTCCTTCACACAGCGGGCCCCCCTAGTCTGTGTAAAGGGAAAGGGGGCCCCAAAAAAAGGTCCCCCGCTTCATATACCCGCTATACTGCCTTTACGGCAGCCCTGTACATAATTAAGCCCTTAACCCCTCAAAAGACAAAAAAAAGATGACTCTTCATTTTTAGCCTCCCCACCTTCCAGGAGCCATAAAGTTTTTTATTTTTTTATCTACATAGACATATAATGGCATTTATTTTGCGGGATAAATGTATTTTCAATGGCGCATTCATGTACATGAATATTGGGAAACTGAAAAAAAATTTAATGGGGCAAAATGTAAAAAAAACATACAGGCCTTGTTTGCGGGGGGTTTTTGTTTTTTTAACGGGTTCAATCTTCAGTAAAAATGATTGTTATCTGTTTTCAAACAGTTGAAAAAAATGGCTATACCAAAAATGTGGGTTTTTTTTCTTTAATGTTTTGGTCCGAAAAAAAAATTCAAAACATTTTCTTTTTTGAAATTTGTTCGGTGAAAATTTTCTGCGACCAATAATTTTTTTTGTACTAACGTCTACGGACTTGAGTGAGGGACGTTTTTTGCGGGCTGCAGTGTACTTTTTATTGCTACCAGTTTGGAATACATGTAATTTTTTGTAAATTTATTCCAATTTTTAGGGGAGCTGAAAAGACCAAAAAACACAATTTAGGCTTTTGGAATTTTTTTTTCTTCTATGCTGTTCAGCATACAGGATAAATAATGTTATATTTTAATAGATTAGACTTTTTTGGACGCGTCAATACCAAATATGTGTAACTTTTATATTATTTTACTTGTAAAATGGCAAAAGGGGGGTGATTTGAACTTTTTTAGATATATATATATATTTTTTTTCACTTTAAAACATTTTTTTTTTACTTTAACTTTGAGTCCCCCTAGGGTACTTCACCAGTAGGGAGCTCAATGATTTATACAACCTAATGCATTGTATAAGGCAGGAAGTAGTGAAAACAGAAAACATGACAGCAATGGAAGCCTTCACAAGGCTGTAATTTTAACTGATCTGAGCCCCACAATTTCAAAGTTTCTCATTGATTTAGACGCCGTAGCCATCTTTGCCACAATATCTAGAGGGTTAAACAGCATGGGATGGCGGCTCCATCCTGCACTATAACTGCAGGGTGTGAGCTGCAATTAGCAGCTAACACCCGGCGGCTTTGTAGTGGGATAGCGCTGCGATCCCGCAATACAGATCCTTAAATCCACTAGGACGTACCCATATGTCCAGGTGGTTAAGGGGTTAAATAATCTAAAAGTAATATAAAATTCTTTAATATAAAATTTATATAAAATTATATCATATAATATGAAATTACATAATTTAAATGTATTATTAATATATAAATGATTATATAATTATAAATGCTTACAAACACATCACAGCAGACTAGAAAAACAATAAAAGCCATTAGAATAGCATGTCAGTGAATAGAAACTATCATAGTGATCATGCGTGATGCACCACAGGTCCCATTGAGACGTGTGGTGTGCTGGCTATTGTCATATGTAGAATAAAGCCTGAGCCACTGAAATACATTTTATTGAATAAAAATTAATATACGCTATAAAAAATAAAAATAAGTATTTTGTAAGATTTTAATTACAAAAAAAATGAAAAATTTGAAAATCAGAACAAAATTTATAACTAACACAACTGAGTCCAATTCAACTCAATGAACTGATTCAATATCTATAGGGAAGAGCAGAAGCTTCTAAACATCAATCATACTGTTCAATGTTTCTCTTTCTACTAAAACAATGCTCTTCCTGTGACAATCTTAAAGGGGTTGAATCAGTTCATTAAATGGCCTTCAGAATAAGGGGACAGTGAAAACAAACAACTTTGCAATTGGATGTCATTTGCAGAGTTGTCTTGTTTTTACAGTCTCCCTTATCTTCGTTTTCTGTAAACACAGTTCCACCTCCTTTCATGTCATTGGCTACCGGCTCTACTAATTTACATTATGTCCGGCTCCCGGTCATATTCACGGGAGCGTGCATTCCTGCCTCTTTCACTCAAACTAAGGGACTGGCAAAATTTCAATCTGCACAGCCAGCAGAAACACAGAGGCACTGCACATGCTTCTACAATCAGAAAACAGCAGAATTGTGTGTCGGTGCCTAATGCAAGCATAGAAGGAGCATTAGGCTGCCTCTCTCACTCAAAGTAAGGGACCAACAGCAATTTCACTCTGCCCAGCCAGAAGAAACACAATAATACTGCAGGGCTTCTACAACCAGAAAAGAGCAGAATTGTTCCCGATTTCCTAAATGCTCCCGCGTGTAAACATAGAAGGGAGATCGTTGTTGGAGGGGTTTTATAGAGACTGAATTCAACTGTAACAACTTCCGCTTTGAAGGAGAAGAGATCTGCTTGATTCTAGAAAGAGTCTGGCTGAATGCAAGCCT